>NW_019104780.1:24785-37174 GCF_001995035.1 Momordica charantia
CCTTCAAGACAAGACTCACATGGTGGTAAAGAATCGTCTTCTAACTCACTTAGAATGTCATTCTTAACCAACCTCCCAATCCTATTGAGATTAATGTGACCTAATCTTAAGTGCCAAAGATAGGTATCTTCCTTTTGAGAAACTTTTTGCCTTTTATTTTGAGTTCTAGCATTTTTAAACAACTCGGTATTTAAAACTGCTTTAGTTATGGTTGGTCTTAGCACATACAAGTTCTTTTCAAACAAAGCAGAAGAAATATTAACACCTTTTCTCGAAATGAACGTTTCATTCATATGAAAAGAAATTGAATACATATGTTCTAACAAGCAAGAAATTGAAATTAAGTTCCTTTTAATTTTAGGAACAACGTACACATTATCTAACAATATATACATATTCTTGTTTGTAAACAACTTGAGCTCTCCTATCGCCACAGCTGAGACGACCTCTCCCGTTCCGACCTTGAGAGCCATCTCTCCGGCGTCAAGCTGCCTCCAAGAACTAATTCCCTGAAATGAAGAACAAACGTGATTAGTGGCTCCTGAATCCAGTATCCAGGCGGAGTCATCATTCTCCACTAGACATGTTTCCAATACAAGTAAATCATATTTACCTTCGTTGGCTTTCTTCTTCTCGGCCAAGTACTTTGGGCAGTTGCGCTTCCAATGCCCGTCCATGTTGCAGTGGAAACACTTTCCTTTCTCTGCAACCTTGACCTTACCTTTCTGTGCAGCAGCAGCTGAGTCAGGTTTAGACCACTTACCAGCAGCCTTCTTCTTCTTAAAAGTCTTACTTCCAGAAGAAGAGGGCGCAGACCTGGTTCCAGAGGACGATCCTCTGTTGAACCTCTTTGAGGTGGCAACATTTGCCTCCCCTTCTTGTCCCTTACATTTCATAAGAGACTGGTAGGTCTGCAGCTCGTTTAGGAGCGTGGTAAGAGTGTACTCCAACTTATTCATAACCGCATTGCTGCGGAATGGAAGGAAACTCTTCGGAAGAGATTCCAGAATAAAGCTGACCTGACTCTGAACGTCTATGACGACCCCATTCGACTCAGCCATGTTGAAGTGGACCATCAGGTTGAGAATGTGTTCTCGCACTGAGGAGCCCTCCTTCATGCGGGAGTTGTAAACGAACTTAAGGGCTTCATGTCGAGCCTGTGATGACGGTTGTCCAAACATGCTCTGCAGCGAGTCCATGATCTCCTCGATGACCGTGTCCTTGTGCTTCTTGGCAAGCACATCAGATATGCTCTCCAAGATGTAGACCTTGGCCTTGTCATTGGTCTTGATCCACCTGTCATAGGCGTTGCGCACCGCCACAGTGGCGTTAGGTGCAGGAGCTTGAGGATAATCCTCTTGCAAGACGAACCTAAGATCATCTATCACGAGAATAGTGTTTAGGTTTAACTTCCATTGTTTGTAATTTTCGCCATTAAGTCTTTGCGCGGCTAAGAGTGCAATAATAGAAGTAGACATGCTGAAAGTAAAAACAAATCTATATTAGTTTCATGCATTAGCCTTTTAAACCCAATCAAAATTTTAACAAAAGTAATTAAGCACCCTAACAAAATGGTTTTGCAACGACGCTTCAGTGATTTAAAGCAACAACCACCGTAGGGCGGACAGGTACTCCTTTACTGAATTGAGACATTCTCAACTAAATTTTACACCAGAATGACTCTTATTCCTATAAATTTTAGTTATCGTTTATTTGGTCAGGAAATTGCTAACTAACTTAACAACTCCTCGTAAGTGTGACCCAACATTTTCAGACCTCAGAGGTCCACCCCAATAATCCTGCCGTAGGGAAGGAAAATATTAAAGCAAAACCTAAGAGACTCCTATCCATTTCTGGAGTTTGCCTTGATTTTTATTTCCATACAATGAACCCTCCGTAGGGATGGTCCCTCCAGGACGACACGCAGGTCATGTATGAAACCTCACGGTGCAAACCAATGGCGGAGACCGCAGGATGTGTTGTCACACATCCTTCTCCCACTTACTATGAACACTATCTCCATTCACCTCGATATTGAACCATGCAAACACCTTCCGTAGGGAGGCCGCGCCCAGGGCGACACGAGGCCGAGCATGGAACTCACACAGAGAGAGAGTAAAGTATGTTATATATACTTTGTAAATATATACGCTGCATATTAAATATTATCTTTTGCTCCCACTTAGTATTCTAAGACTACGGTATATTACTTAGATAAATCCCGGCTAAGTGAAATTAACTAAGTGAATTTTTAGTCGGCCCAATATAACTATTATATCGCAAGTTGTACAATAATGTTTTAGTTCGTTAAACACTTTAATAAACCAACGACATTATTGCTTATATATAAAATATTAACTAATTCAACCCCCAGGTCGATTCCCAGGTAGAGGTGTTCCCTTACGGTCAGCTTAAATACCTCAGCCTAGATAGAACCTTCCTTAGATAGGGTTCCCTTATAGACAACATTTTATATTTAGTCTTTTGTTATTTCATTTTAAACCTAGTTAAAACAAAATAAAAGACTACCCCTAATCACATTAGAAGATATAACCTAAGGTCTAATTAATTTTAAACCCCTTTAAAATTAATTAACTTAGACCTTATGTTTGCATGCAACTCTTTATTATAGATTTTAATTTCTATCTACCACATTTTATAACTCTTATAAAATTTTAAGAAATTAAAACTACAAACATGTATTGAAAGCATACATAAATATAACAATTATATTATCCAAAAAAAATGTCATGCTTAATGCAACTTTATTTTCATCTAATTAATACAACATTTATATTAATTATGAAAATAAAACATGCATTCATACATTATAACATTTATAACTATATGATGCATGACCATACATACATACTATATATCAAACATACATATTATGCATGTAACCTATGGTGGGATTTTAAAACTATATGGCATACAATATGCAATATGATTTTAATTAAAATACACATTCATAATGCATAAAATAATTAAATAGCAAAGTTGGAACGGTTTTTGGCACCCTAAGAAAATGAAATAATACAAAATAAGAAAACCAACTGCATCCGTCCTCGAACCGCGAACCGGAGCCTCGGCGCCTAAGGGCAGCGCCACGGCGCTGCTGCAGCAGCAGCGCCGCGGCGCCCTGGCATGGCACCATGGCGCTGCATAGCGTCGCGGTGCTACAGTGCAGCGCCGTGGCGCTCTGTGCTGTCCCGGAACGCCATGGCGCTGATGCATAGCGCCATGGCGCTGTCTGCACAGTCTGCTTCGTCTTCTTCGTTGTTTTCTGCAATTTTCACCCAATCCGACGCCACGAACGACTTTCGAGCAACCCGGACTTACAAAAACAATACAGAAACTAAATGCCCAAAACACCGGGCCCTTACATGATCAAATCACGAAGTAAAACACTATCTAGGTGCCAAAATAATCAATCTTTAATCAAATCATGATCAATGAGTTTGTATAAGACAAGACCACGAAATAGTCAATCTTTAGATCTAACGTCATTAACTAACAGATTGCTACTTCATAGGATGTCCAGGCAACTCATTCTCAATCCTGAGTGAATTATGGACTCCTACCCGTGAGGGCTCGTTCTTTGATCTGTATGGGTGAGAGCGGCCTGAGTCGTCGACTCAACATTCCCACGATTTTGGGGATGAGACCGAGTGGAGAGCTGGGAACATAACTACACAAGATGGAATTCACTCCTCCCTGACTTTAAGGGAGTAGATGAGTTTTCCCTTTAGTGCTGACTCCGGGACCTGAACAAGGGGCCCTACCATCTCACTGGCCAAAGAAGGGACTTTCGATTATTGGTCGGACCATAACCAGTTTGTGCATTAGAGTATCAGCGGTACTTAAGGTACAAGATGTAACACATGGGTAAAACGGTAATTTGACCCATACGTGACTAGAACACTCATGACAGATTGACTTGCCATTAATAGTCGTATATCCATGGACACAAAAGCATTATGCAGTGAGAAGAGTGCAACTGTTGGTCTTTAGTGGAATGACCCGTAGTTAATGAGTATGACCGATTAATCTCGTCTCGTTGGAGCTTCTGATCTGTAGGTCCATTAGGTCCCCTTGCTAGCTCACAACGGGTAAAATGATGATCAAGTTTTTGGAAAATTTTGAAATGTTCTAATTGCTGAACGGATTATACATGTTTGTTGATACATTATAAAATATATAGTTAAATTTAATTAAAACTATATTTGAGAAATTATTTGAATGCGATTCAAATAAAATTACTATGAATATGATCCATATTAAAACTATAGGTTAAAAATAATGCACATAAGATGTACATTACAACTATAGGTTATACGAGAGAAATGCTTTTAAAATATTATTCTATTTTGATAATAAATAATTAAGTGTTAATTGGTTATTTAGTTAATATTATATATATATATATAATTAATCAATTATTAATTCGGTTAATAATTAATTAATTAATAAGATTAATTAATTAATTATAATTAATATTATTATAATAATCATATTATAACGCTCCTCTACAATTTTGTAGGGGAGTGGGGAAGTTTAATGACGTGGGGTAACTCCCCACATCATATGAGTTATTTTGCATAATTGTTGTGCAAAAGAGAACAGAATGGTGAAAAACTTTCCCCGGATTCTCTCAAGCTCTCTTTTAATTCCCTCTTAGTTTCCAAATCAAAGCTCCCATAAGCGAGATCGTCGTTCCCAGAGGATAGCGGGAAGATTGGTGGTTGTGTTTGTTGGTGATTCCTTGAAGAATGGTTCTTCAAAGGTAAAGGAAAATTCTTTTCCCCTATATTTTTCTTTTTTATTTGTGGTTCTTGTTCCAAAAGAATTCAAGAACAAAGATTATTGTTTACGCTGCGGGATTTACGTCTCATCACAACTTTGACTGACTGCATTTTTCTCACATTTTTCTTAAAGTACCATATATTGCAAATTATCCATAAATATTCTATGCATGCTCTACTTTAAGAATATGTAAGCCTTTTTAGCTAATAATGATAGGAAAGGGCACGAATTCGTGGTCAAATGGTTGGATGTTGTGGATGACTATGATTGATTCTAGTTTCTTATAATTGTTAGTTTCTTATAATTGTTTGACTATGCTCTATTATGACTACAATCACTATCAAGCATGCTGTTGTTGAAAATTATTATGTTGTGAAAGCATATCAGTATTATTGTTCTATTGTTGGCATGTTGGTTGGTGTTTAAGAAGCATGATGTATTACTATCAGACACGTTTGATGCATGAGTAATGGCTTAGAGGAATGTAGAACTCTGGTGAGATTATGAGACATTATGAAGTGAATGGGTGAGTATTAGGGCCAGAGGGCTGATACGTCACTAGTTGGGTATCGAGGCTCTAGGTACAAAGGTCGAGGGTCGATAAGCCAAACTGTGGACAAAGATGAGTGTTGAGGCTTCGGGTACAAAGGTCGATGGTCGATACGATGAGTCTTAGAGTAAGGCAAGTATTGGGGCCTTGAGAGGAAAAGCAAGGGCCAATATGTTGCAAAGTTATCGATGCCTTAGCTATGCATGGTTTGGGGTTGGTGCAATAGTTTGAGGCCTTGAATACAAAGGTCAAGGATCGAACGTCAAACACTGTAGAGAAGTGTCGAGGCCTTGGGTACAAAGGTCAAGGATCGATACGACTCAAAGGAATAAGGCTTGGAGCAATAGGAAAGAGAATTAAAGAGTTTAAGGAAGTGTCGAGGCCTTCGCCATGCGTGGTCAGGGATCGGCACAACAGTTCGAGGCCTTAGGTACAAAGGTCAAGGGTCGAACGTCAAGCGCCATAGTGAAGTGTCGAGGCCCTGGGGACAAAGGTCAGGGGTCAATACAACTCGAAAGAATAAGTATTGGAGGAATAAGAAAGAGAACTAGTTAGTTGGGATATGAGTCTTGGGTATGGCATGTAGGTTGCATGATTAGGTCAAACATTTGCATAATCTGTTCTGTTTTATGTAAAACATGTATTGATATAACGAGCATAATGTATTGTTGTTGTGTAAGCATGTTATTTGTGCGTGACCTTTCTGGGTACTGTGGTTGTACTCACCCATTTTTTTTCTCTCCAGATTTTGTAGGTAACAGGGTCATTCACGGGAACAGTAATGGCGAGGAGGAGACTTGATCGGAAAAGACCATTAGCTGCATAGCTTAGTTTTGTTCTCAGTTATTGTTTTTAGATATAATGGTGGAAGTTGTTTCATTTAATTGAATTGTTATTTGATTAATAAGTTAGTCTGTTAAGTTTCTTTTTAAAAGATGACAGTTCGTTACTTTGAGAATAATAGTTTTGTTTAGCTAATTGAACTGTGAGGTTAAGATCTATCGAGGACAACTTAGATTGCTCATGTTCAAGTTTTTATTAAGTTAGACTTTGCTTCGTTGTTGTTCGAGAAATTAAATTTCGTTTAGTGGATAGTCTCATGGGCAACATCCGTGGATTGTCGCCCTTCTTTGGTGAAGTTGTATGCTGGGGGCTCTTTCCTGCGTAAGGGTGGTCGATGATGTGAGGTAACACAGGTAAGCACCCGCATACTATTTCAAAAAGAGCCTTCCCTGTAGTCGTGCTCTTCTGGCAGTTGAAACAAAATTGGGCTACATCAAGCATTTGTATCCAGTTTTTCTGTCGAGCATCAATGAAGTAGCGGAGGTATTCCTCCAACATACTATTGAAGCGTTCTGTATGACCGTCGGTCTGCGGATGGTAGCTTGAGGATCTGTTCAAGTTGGAGCCAAGTAGCCGGAAGAGTTCCGTTCAGAAGGTTCTAGTGAATCTTCCATCTCTATCACTCACGATGCTTTCGGGGACACCCAATAGTTTCACTATGTTCTTGAAGAATAGTTGTGCTGTCATCTCTGCGGAACACATCTTCGGAGTTGGGACAACGGTTGCGTATTTGGAGAATCTGTCGACAATAATAAGGATAGCTTCGGATTCTCCAACCTTGGGCAGCTGGGTGATGAAGTCCAGGGATACGCTCTCCCAAGGCCTTGATGGCACTGGGAGGGGCTCCAGTAAGCCTGCAATTTTAGTTCTCTCGACTTTGTCTTGTTGGCAGATGAGACACGTCTTTGTGTATTGCATAACGTCATCTCGCAGGTTCAGCCAGTAATACCATTTCTTCAGTAGGGCATATGTTCTCTGCCACCCAGCGTGGCCAGCCCACATAGTGTCATGGCATTCTTCCATCAGGAGTTTTCTCAGATTTCCTGCTCGCGGAACATAGAGACGATTGCTTTTGGTAAAAAGAAGGTCGTCTTCGACCCAAAACTGACGGGTCTTCTCGTCTTTTACTAGTTGAATGATTGTTTGCATTGCTGGATCATCTTTCAGGTGTGCCTTGATGGCTTCACGAACAGACCCCATCAACTTGCTTGCTTCCAGATGAGCTAACATGCACAGGGCCGCACGTTCATTCTTTCGACTAAGGGCATCTGCTGCTTGGTTTGATCAACCAGGCCGATGATCAAATTGGAAGTCGAATTTGGCCAGGTACTCTTGCCATCGGGCTTGTTTCGAGGACAACTTTGGCTAATTGAAGAAATGGCATATCGAACTGTTGTCGGTTTTGACAACGAACTTGGAGCCTAAGAGACATTGCCAACATCTCTTTTTTAGAGGCACATACCTCTTTTCTGCGTCGTTCAACTTTCGACTTTCGTACACCACTGGGTGTCTATCTTGCAGGAGAACACCGCCTAGGGCGAAGTCTGAGGCATCAGTTTCTACCTCGAACGGCTTGATGACATCCGCGATACCAAGCACTGGTCCTTCCATCATGGCTTTCTTGAGTTTATCGAAAGGCGCTTGACACTCTGGAGTCTAACTTCAAGTATTATTCTTCTTCAGGAGTTCAGTTAATGGTCCCGTGTTCTTCGAGAATCCTTCGACAAATCTTCGATAATAGTTTGCTAGCCCGAGAAAAGACCGCCTTTGTGATGGAACTCTGAACTTTTCAATCTTGGATAGCCTTGACCTTTCCGTCTTCCATGCCAATTCGGCCACACTCGATCACATGGCCCAGGAAGTTGATGCGTTTTTGCGCGAACGCACATTTCTCTCTCTTCACATATAGTTCATTATGTCTTAACTTCTTAAAGGCTAGCTGCAAATGGGTCTGGTGTTTTGCCATGGAAGAACTGTAGACTACTATGTCATCGAGGTAGACTACCACAAATTTGTCGAGATACTCATGGAACACTTGATTCATCAAGGTACAAAACATTGCTGGAGCGTTGGTAAGGCCAAAGGGCATAACAAGGAATTCGAAGGCGCCATATCTCGTGGCACAGATCGTCTTGGGCTCGTCTCCCACTGCAATGCTCACTTGGTAGTATCCAGACCTCAAGTCTAGCTTGGAAAAGTACTTGGCCCCGTGGAGGCGATAAAATATATCGGTGATGATGGGCAATGGGTATTTATTGCGTACCATGAGCTTCAAGGCGCGATAGTCGATACAAAGGTAGAGACTGCTATCCTTCTTCTTTCGAAAGAGGACTGGGGCCCCATAAGGAGCCTTTGCTGAGCGGATGAATCCTGCATTCAACAATTCATCCAGCTGCTTCCTGAGCTCGGCTAATTCAGGAGGGACCATGCGGTAAGCGTTCTTACGGGCGGTTGCGCCCCTATGACCAGCTCGATTTCATGGTCGATTCCCCTACACGGCGGTAGGGACTTTGGCAGACTGTCGGGCATAACGTCTGCATAGTCAGTTAGGACTTGTTAGATCTCACTAGGAATTACTTCTTTATTACTCTCTTCTTCGATCACTGGGATAGCCATATATGTTGGTTCGTCATGAGCAAGGCCCCTTTTCAGCTGCAGAGCTGATATCATCTTAACCCCACTTGGTTGTTTTATACCCGTTGGAACAATGGTGGGATCGGATCCAGTAACAACTAGACACTTCGCCAGGGGCATGGGGATGACTTTGTGCTCTAGAATGAATTTCATTTTGAGCACGACGTCGAAGTCATCCATTCTAACAATTACAAAGTCCACTTTACCGCTCCATGTCCCGATCTTCAGTTAGACCCTTTTTGCTGTCCCTAAAATGAGGACAGCTGCGGAGTTAACTGCTTTCATCTTCCCTGGATCTTTATCCCATTGTAGATTCAGACGGCGAGCCTCGGTTTCAATCATGAAGTTGTGTGTGGCTCCAGAATCCACCATAGTACGCTTGGCAGCCTTATCGTGAACCAACACGTCTACATACATGAGCCCTCTCACTAGTGGTTCTTTTGCTTCCCCCACTTTCTTCTAGAGAGCCGACAGGAATTTCAATGCCCTCATGTGGGGGTTATCAGTAGGTTCTTCGGTCGGTACATCTATCTCAGCGGTTTCTGTCTCAACCTCAGGGCCATTGGCTATGGTAGCTTAGAGTGCCTTCAGGGCGGCTCGGTATGGGCAGTCGCTTACGCGATGAGCCCGTTTACACAAAAAGTAAACAAGGGGCCGTCGATTGAAGTTGTTCTGTTGGTTTGGGTCGCACCAGTTGGTTCCACCCCTCCGATAGGGTCTGTGATCTGTTCCTCCATTCCTATCTCCTCCTCGACTTTTGAGTGAGCGTGTTCTGGTGGTTTTGTTCCCACTACTCGAAGAGGGTTGGTTCATTCTGTAATCCTGAGACTGCTCGTTACCAAGATCAAACAGGCGTTCAGCCGTAGCATAAGCAGAGCCGAGGTCTTGAACCCCTTGGTCGTACAACTTGGACTTGGCCATGGTTTCAAGCCTTCCACGAAGTAGAAGACTTTGTATTTCTTTGACATGTCTCGTATGTTCAACATCAGTCCAGCAAACTGTTTTCGTAGTCTCTAATATTCCCAGTGTGTCGCAACTCTCGCAGTTTACGTCTCGCTAGAATCTCAACATTTTCCGGAAAAAACTGCACCCTGAGAGCTTTCTTCAACTCATCCCATGTGTTTATAGTGCATCGTCCCTCTTGGATGTCCATGTACTTGGACATCCACCAAAGCTTTGCATCTTCAGCTAGATGCATGGTTGCCAAAGTTATCTTGGCTTCTTCTGTCGTGGTACTCGTAGCTCGAAAGTACTGTTCGACGTCAAATATGAAGTTCTCGAGGGCCTTGGCATCGCGAGCCCCGCCGAAGGGCTTAGGCTTCGGAATCTTCACCTTGTTAAAATGGACATTGCCCCCTATTAGGCACTGGTTTCCCACCGCTTTAATGGTGAGGTTCACCTTCGTGTTTATCTCGTCGAGCTGCCCCCACTCGAAACTAGCCGTTTTCCCGGCTTTACTTTCTAGGATCTCAGTCCTAACCAACAACTCTTTCACAGGCAATGCGTCAATTCGAGCATTTGTCGCATCGATTCCATCGGCCTTACTAGCCAACTCTTCTAGCCGATTTTCTAGGAACCGAACATGATCAGGGACGTCCCTCAGAAACAACAGTTGTTCCTCAATTTCCACGAGTCGTTCGACATGTGTCTTGTTCAACTTTTTCACTACTGACATGATTACTGATCTCGATCAAGGAGCCAACTAGGCTCTGATACCAACTGTCACAATCGCGCTTTTCAAATGACTCACAAAGTGATTGTGCGGCACTTGCTCTTGCCCACGAGCAAGTCAGCCAACGAGAATCGGATAGCCGACGGCATTACGGCTATATATTGCAACCTCCACCCGTTCTCGAGAAAACGGTTTTGGAAAACAGAGTTAGAGAAAAACGGTTTTGGATAACGGAGTTAGAGAAAAAAGGTTTGGAAAACGTTTGGAGACATTTTGGAAAGCTTGTTTATATGCTTCAATGCAAAAGAATAGAGCGACAAGAATACAACTCGATGTAGGGAGGAGACAAGGTGTTTGAAACCATCGGAGCATGCTTGTTTGATTGGTCATGAAACTCGTGGAGTGTTTCCAGCCTCGAGCATAGTGAGTCGTCTATCTTCTCAAGGTAACAATTGGAAAGGTAATTCCTCTAACCTTGGTCTTTCGAGTTGAACCAACTATACGATTGAATTCAAGTGGCATGTGGCTTGAGTAGCTCAATACGCTTGGGTTGTCGCATATCATTTGGTATCAGAGCTTAGGCTCTAGACTGGGATATATGTTTATTTTCTGTCTTTAAATTATTGTCATTGTCTTTACATTCTTTTATCCAAAAAATCTCATAAAAAGTTCCATTGTTTATTGTCTTCTGCGAGCCAACCTTGTCTATCATTCTTGCAAGGAATTTTTGATTTCGAAAGTTTGCTTTAAAGTATCCAACAAACCAAGTTTCACTTTAATCTGAGCCCTATAGGCAAAGTTATCAATTTTTCTTTGAACCCCAGATTTTAAGAGAAGCCTGCAGAGGGCATAAGCCTAGAGCCAACTTTAAACATCCATGATTTTTTGATCAGAAGTGCAAATTGAGTGAAACTAGTGTCATTCGAAAGATCTCTGTGTTAGCTTTCCATAGAGCTCAGAATCGATAATTTTTGATCAGTGGTTTGGAACTTATCACTTTCTCAAAAAACATTGTGCATTTTGGAATTCCTACAGCCACCGATGAAACAGTGTTCAAACTTCGACGATCCATATTTTACTGACCTTTTTGTTAAATATGGTAAAATAATGTACCAAATTAAAGGTTTTTGAAATAGCTTTCCAGGGACATGTAGATCACCGTCATCAGAGGTCTGTAACAGAAGTTATCGGTGAAAGAAGAGAAGATGTCCAAGTAGAAAACTTTCCAAATTTGAAGCTGGACGTTTTTGAAAAATTATTTGGGCCACCAAATCTTGTCCAAATCGATTTCTTTTTGGCAAATAATTCTAACATTGATTATATTTTGATTTAAAATTATTGTTGGATTATTTTGGCCTATTTGGACAGCTCAAAAGAAGGAGGACAGCCGCATAACCCACCCGTCCACCCGAGAGAGTCCAATTGTGCAGCCCCAGAATTTTCTTGAGAGAGAGCAGCCCCTCCAACGAAATCCAAACCTTTTGGCAGCCTACACACTATAAGTACACTTGTTATGCTAACATTTGCCGCTGGTTGAAGCCCCATTCGAGTTGTATACATCACACGCCCCTCACCCAAAGTTACCCAAATTACCGTAAAGTTAAATGTTTTGTTGGTATGTTTATTTGTGTGTGTGTTTGCACTACAATTTGGTTTTGTACATCTTTTTAGTATATTTTTTTGACTTCATTTATTTTATTTGCATATTTCTTTCTTTGTTTAGCTTTAACTTCAATTTGCATATTGTAGTTGAGTCCATAGAACCAAGAGCATTAGGCTTAAGGTTGTCCTATCATTCTTGTTCATATCTTGCCTTATTATTTATAAATATCACTTGGTATCATTATAACTATCCTTTGGTATATTTTTTAGTCTTGTATTTGG
>NW_019104780.1:67248-83121 GCF_001995035.1 Momordica charantia
GTTGATCTATGACGTTTGAAAACCTGTTGAGATGAAATGCACATACTGATCGTATGCTACTTAGTTTTATGTTGTTAGTTGGGAGCTGTTGGGTAGTGTTTTGTTTGGTACGATTAAATGTATGCTGGTAAATTTTGTTGTGACCTGGAGTGAGGGTAACTTACAGGTTGTCTTGGAGGGGTTGAATGCGTGGTTTATCGTGTAATGAAAGTGGATGTACGGGTGTGGTGGCCTCGTGGGCAACGGATGAGGCTGCTAGGTCCCTACCGGATGTCGAGGCTCCAAGGGTGGAAGACCTTGGGAATAAATGACAAGGTCGGACACCAAGTTTTCTATAAAGGAGTATTGGGGTCTTGGGGATAAATGTCAAGAACCAATACATCGGGAGTCATCGGTACCTTGGGGATAAAGGACAAGGTCGAACAATAAGTTACTATGGATGAGTATTGGGATCTTGGGGATAAATATCAAGAACCAATGCGCCGAGTAGTCATCGATACCTTGGGGATAAATGTAAAGGGCTGATGCACAGCTCAAGGCCTTGGGAATAAATGGCAAGGTCGAACGCCAAGCTTTTGTAGAGGTAAGTCGGTATCTTGGGGATAAATGCCAAGGGTCGATACGCCTCGAAGAGTTAGACTTGGAGTATTAACGTAGAGGGGAGAGTGGTTTCTAGCTCGAGTGGGTCAAAGGCTAGTGGGTCGTGCAGTCAAGGTCCTGGGAGTCCTGGTGTATGGATGCTTATATGAGAATGTCAATCTACTGTTATTACCTTTTGCTGCCTGGTTGTTTGTTTTTGCTATTGAGTTTGATGTCGTTGTGATTAGGAGCATGCTGTGGTGATCAGTTAGGGAGGGCTACTTACAGAGTATTTTATATACTCACCCCCTCCCTCCTTCTACTTTAATTGTTTCAGGTGCAAACAGGGCCCCCGACCGTGGTGATGATGTGGAGGAGGTTTGACCGAGAAGGGATCACTAGTTGCGTTGGCTAGGATGGCGGGGATTGCCGCTCATTGGAAGCAGTGTTAGAAACTCATAGTTAGAGGTGTACTAGACATTGGGTTGACTCACGAAACGTTTTTTTTTTATTTATTTCATTCTTTATAGGCGAACTAATGTTTTGCGATTATTGTTTTATTCGAGTCACTGATGCACTTGGGATTTACTGGACCACATGGTTGTTTTATTTTAATTGGATTGTTGGCCACTGAGGCGGCCACGAACTTTTAGGAATTTGTTATGTTTTGAGTCTCTGATTATCTATAAAGTAACTGTTTCGCGTCTTGGATGGAAGGGGGGGTGAATAGGTAACATAGTGACGTCATCTTGTTACGTAGTAAAATTGGGTGATCTGTATAGACTTGATGGATAACACACGTATCTTGTGATGTCTTGTGAGAATCTGTAGCCGTTTATTGTTGTTGTCTGCATGGATTTTATGTATAATGTATAAAGTCTTCATAGCTCAGTTTTGAGTAAATAATCTATAATAGCTTTTATGAAGCACTAACGTGATTGTGGAGGTGATGTTAGGTGTATCGCCCTAAACTCATAGTTTGTAATCATGTAAAAAGAAATTTATATTCAATAAAGTTATGTTTTCATATTCAATCAAATTGTTAAAATTATTATCCAAATCCAATAAACTAAACGTCCAATGGTATTTTCATGTAACCGGGACAGTATATATATTGGGTATATATTTGATATACCCTCGTTATACAAGTGGATAATGTTCAGGGAATAACCTAAAGGGTCTATAGTATATAGGTAAGTTGGGTACCTTATCTTGGCAACACTATGGATGCGGCCCACTCTGTAAATGTTTCAAATGTCCTGATCTAGGTCGTTTGTGAGGAGACATGCGAGTGGGAGTATCCTATACAATTAGTTTGTATAAGACGAAACCGCGAAATAGCGAATCTTTATATTTAACACTGCTTACTAATATATTGTTATTTCATATAGGATGACTAGACAACTCATTTTCACTCTTGAATGAGTTATGAACTCCTGCCCGTAAGGGCTCGTTCTTTGATTCGTACGGGTGAGAGTGGCCTGAGTAGTTGACTTAACATTCCTACCATTTTGGGGATGAGAGCGAGGAGCTGGGAACAGAACTTTACAAGATGAAATCCACTCCTCCCTGACTTTAGGGGAGTAGATGAGTGTTCCCTCTCGTGCTGACTTCGAGACTTGAACAAGAGGCCTCACCCTCTCACCGTCCGAGAGGGACTTCCTGATAAGAAAACAATAGCCAATTGGATCTAAGAACCCTTATGGTTATGCAAACCCCTAGATCACAAGTGCTAAAACCCCCAAATCAAGATGATGTCAACCCAAGGAAGAAGTTAGAACGGATTTACCTTGATSATCAATATCAAGAGTAGAGAAAACTTGTTTCTAAACTCAAGATTCGAACCACTCCACAAGATAGCTCGATCAAGGCTACTTGAATGATTCTAGCATGCAATTCTAAAACACAAGAAATGCAAAGGAAAAGCTCATGGCTCAATAAGCTTAAATTTCATTATCTCAAAACTCAAATCTCCAATCTCAAATCTGTTTTTCCAAGGGAACAAGCTAGGCTATTTATAGCCTCCAAAACAACCCTTCAGGTAACCTAAAAGAATTGTAAAGGTTGTAACTCCCTACTACATCAATACCATAACCACCACTAACACAAATAAAACTTAAAACACATAAATGAAATGTTTAAAACTGAAAATACAATTAAACATGCTTTAAATCCGAGAATGAAACTCCTCCACCATAAAACCAAGAGTTTGTAACCCTTCAAGAGTGAATGAATTGAAGTTTGAACTACTTTCAAGTACTTTGAAGTCTTGTTCATTTAATGCATCTTGAGTTCAACTTAGACTTTCATTAATGCAACTTGAGTTTGTAGTAAATGAAGTTGGACTTGTTCTTGACTTAATTCAATGCAACTTGAGGTTGCCATAAATGACACTAGAGTGCATTTAATGCAACTCCAATTTGTTGTCAACTTGGACATAGGATTCTCCAACAACTTCCTTTAACTCTTGAAGACTAAGACACTTTGGTTCATATCACTTCCGGTTATTGGTCGGACCATAACCGGGTTGTTCATTAGAGGATCAATAGTACTTAAGGTACAAGATGTGACGCAGGGGTAAAATAGTAATTTGACCCAACTGTAGTTACGGACACTTGTGAAGGATTGACGTGCCATTAATGGTCTATATCCGTGGACACATAAAGATTCTATAGTGAGAAGAGTTCTACTGCGGATTTTTAGTGGAGTAACCCGTAGTTAACGTATGTTGATTAAGGTAGTTAATGACTTTAACTAATTAATCTCATAACATTGGAGCTTCTAAACTATAGGTACATTACGTCCCCTTACTAGCTCGTAAAGGGTAATTAAGAACATTAAGTCTTGGAAGGAATTTGAATTGTTCAAATTTAATTAAAGGGAATTTGGAGTTAATTGTGTATGACATGATTTAATATAATGTAGCATTATAAAACTACATATTATGAGAGAATAATGTGGATAGGATTCAAATTAAAACTATAGATTAAAGTTTAATGTGAATTAGATTCATATTAAATAATATAAGTTAGGAGGTAAAATGTATATTTTTTTATGATTCAAATATTAATTGATTTAATTAAATATGATTTAGTTAACTTATGTTTATTTAATTAATTAATTTATTTATTTATTTATTAAATTAATACATTATTATTTGTTATTTATGTTAATTTTAGTTAACATAACTAACAATTCACCACTCCCGAGATTGCTCCGAAGTGGTGAGGTGGAGACTGGGAGGTTACTCCTTCCCTCCTTATCCCCTTATTTCTTTCAAACACATAGATTTTCTTTGTGTTTTGGTCGTTGATTTTCCCTGTAAAACAAGTATCTCTCTCTCACGAGCACAAGTTTTCCCTGTATTTTTCTTTCCAAGCAGGAGGATCTCATAAACTGGGTTCTTGTTGCTACAGGTATAACAAGGTTATTAAGTGGTGGTGTTCATTTGTGTGCTCGTGTTCGTTTGCTAGTCCTGAATTAAAATTTGTGCTCGAGGATGAAGATTTGCCCACAATCTTCAAATGTAAGTCATCTTCTTCCCCAAAAGGCTTAACCTCTAATTAAGAATATAATTGTTTTGTTTTTGAAAACTGGTAACGGATAACTTCTAAACCATGTTGAGTCACAAGTGATCTACCGCTTCCGCTTGGGATTTGATCCCTTCAATTGGTATCAGAGACATATCGTGATTTAACTTCATTTAGGACAGTACGGTATAGTTCTTTTGTGGGTGAATTTTATGCATTTGATGTATAATGGTCTGCTAGTAGACGGTTTCGATTTTTGGCATTTAGATTTACAATTCATGTTGATTTGATCAATGTAACGATCCATTGTTTTGGAACTTTTGTTGTAAATCAAGTATGTACAATCTCGGTCGTTCGTTGAAAAGAGTTACTGTGAAGAAGAGTCGAATTTCGATCATTTTGTAGAGTTTTTGATGTTGGAACAGAGAGTAGAGCAGCAGACCCGCGACGGGCGCTGCGAAAGAAATTAACCAAGCGTTGCGGCGCTGCCCTATGGCGCGGCTGCGCTGTCCCTGGTGTTTTTCGAGACCGTAGTTCATGTGTTTGGGGCTTCAGGTGTTTTTTCTTTCATTGAATTAATATAAATTAGTTTATATTAATTTAATTGTAACATAGGATGCAAAAAAATGGTCTACTTAGCTATTTATTTTATTGCATTATGAATGTAATTTTATTATGAATTATATGTTGCATAAAGTATGTCATATTGTTTTAAAATCCAACCATATGTTAAGTAGGATCATGCATCATATGTGTATAATAATTATATTGTATGATAGCATGTTTTATTTTCATAATTGATTAATATAAGTGTTGTATTAATTAGATGAAAATAAAGTTGCATTGAGCATGACATTACTTTAGTTAATATATTATATTAATGTATTTCTTGAATTTTATAAAAGATATAAAATTTTGGTAGATAGAAATTAAAATCTATAATAAAGAAATGCATGAAACAATAGGGCCTAATTTAATTAATTTTAAAGGGGTTTAAAATTAATTAGACCGTAAGTTATAACTTCTAATATGATTAGGGGTAGTCTTTTATTTTGTTTGAACTAGGGTTAAAATGAAATAATAAAAGACTAGATATAAAATATTGCCTATAAGGGAACCCTGTCTAAGGAAAATTCTGTTTAGGTTGAGATATTTAAGCTAACCCTAAGGGAACACATCTACCTAAGAACCGACTTGAGGGGTTGAATTAGTCATATTTTATATGCATGCAATAATGTCATTTGTTTATTAATATGTTAAATAAACTAAAACACTAATGTACAACTTCCAATATAAATAGTTATGTTGAGCCGACTAAAAATTCACTTAGTTAATTTCACTTAGCCAAAATTTATCTAAGTAATATACCCTAGTCTTAGAATACTATGTGGGAGCAAAAGAGATATGTAATATACTACGTATATTTTTTATATACAAGATATATACTACGTAGATAGTCTTTTATTTTTTTCCTCTCACGTTTCTCCTTAAAGTTCACATTGTGAGTTCCATGCTTGGCCTTGTGCCACCTTGGGCGCTGCCTCCCTACGAAAGGTGTTTGCATGGTTTAATATCGAGGTGGATGGAGATAGTATTCGTAGTAACTGGGAGAAGGACGTGTGACCACACATCCTACGGTCTCCACCATTAGTTTGCATTGTGAGATTTTATACATGACCTGCGTGTTGTCCTGGAGAGATCATCCCTACGTAAGGCCCATTGTATGGAATCAAAACCAAGGTAAACTATATAAATAGATAAGGGTTTCTTAGGTTTCACTACAAGAATTTTAATTTTTCCCAACGCTATAAAACGTTGGGAAAATACCAAAAAAACATTGGGCTAGTTTCCCCGAACAATAAATATTCATCGGCAAAAAAGTCGCCAGAAGTGCATTGGGAACGCACATTGCCAATGTTTTTTAAAAAACGTTGGCAGAACAATACTTTTGCCAACGTTCAAAAAATGTTGGTACAGCTAACTTTCTACCCACGTTTCCTAAACATCAGCATATCTACCAACGTTTTAAAGAAATGTTGGCAAATGGAAACTTTTGCCGACGTTTTAGAAACGTTGGCAAAGTTGTCGAAGTTCTGAAAACGTTGGCAGAAGTTTCCATCTGCCAACGTTTTTCAAAATGTTGGCAGAAGTTTCCATATGAAACGTTGGCATATTTATTATTCTGCCAAAATTTTTCAAAATGTTGGTAAAAGTTTCCATATGCCAACATTTTGAAAAACGTTGGCAGATCTATTATTTATCCGCCCATATTCCTAACGTTTTTTGTAAAACGTCACAAGAAATCGAATATTTGCCAACATTCTATAGAAAACTTTGGCCAAATATAGACTTTTTCCCAATGTTTCTGTAGTAACGTAGGCAAAACTTATAATTGTCCGTACGAGTTTATTTTCGTCTGGAGAAAATGGCTTCTCCCGATGACTTTTTTAACGTTGGGAAAATTTTCGTTGGTAAAGGCTAAAATTCTTGTAGTGTTTTGCTCCAATATTTTCCTTCCCTACAACGAGATTTTTGGGTCGGACCTTAGAGGTCTGTAAATGGTGAGTCACACTTATGGTGAATTGTTAAGCTAGTTAGCAATTTCGTGACTAAATAAACAGTGACTAATGATTATAGGAATAAAAGTTATTTTGGTGTAAGATTTAGTTGAGAAAGTCACAATTTAGTGAAGAAGTAGCTGTCTACCCTACGGTAGCTGTTATTCTAAATAACTGAAGAATCATTGCAAAACAATTTTGTTAGGGTGTTTGATTACTTTTGTTAAAATTTAATTGGGTTTAAAGGATAATGCATGAAATTGATATAGGTTTGTTTTTATTTTCAGCATATCGACTTCTATTATTGCTCTTTTAGCCGTTGAAAAACTTAACGGTGAGAATTACAAACAGTGGAAATCGAACGTAAACACTATACTTGTAATAGATTATCTTAGGTTCGTCTTGCAAGAGGAATATCCTCAAGCACCTGCGCCTAATGCCACTGTGGCACTACGCAATGCCTATGATCGGTGGATTAAGGCCAACGACAAGGTCAAGGTCTACTGATAGCTCTCAAAGAAAGAGTGAATTATGGGCCAAGCTAAGGGCAATTGTGTGCCAAGAATGTGAGATACAAGCTAATTAAGCCACAAGAATGTGAGAAATTCCACAAGGAACCTTCGATGTATAGACTCTTGTACATTCATTAAATTTTTGGGTTAATGCTAAATTGTGGATGTTTAGTGCAGAAAGTAAAGTTTGGTGCATTTGGAGTAGGTGAAGCATTAGTGGAATAGATTGGTGCTGCTGAAGGTTAAGGGCAACTGGTTGAAGTCGGAAGCAGGCTAGCGCTTTGGAAGTTATAGAGCAGAGGCCGAAGCAGCAATTTGATTTCACCGGGACTGTTACTGTATCCGTACAGTGTCCGTACATTGTTCATACAGCATCCACGTTAGGTTCTTTGGTACCCTAAGCTAAAGGCCGGATACAAAAAGAAAAAGTCACCCCAGCCATAAAGAGAGCAGAGGAGTGTGGACTTAACTAGAGGCATCGTTTTTATGGAAACATTCTCTGAAGAAAAACGTGGGATCTCCATTGACGACGGGCGAGATAGAGACACTAATTTGGCTTGAGATCTTCACTGTTCATCCGAGGAAGCTTCTGGGTTTTCTCTTTATGTCTTCTGAAATGGAGACCTCTTCCATCTTCGCATATTTCTGTTTCATCATGAGCTAATCCCCCCCTTCTTCAGGGAAGGGTTGAAACTTGCTGTAATAGACGTTGAGCTACTGTTGAATGCATTTGAACTCTTATTTAACAGCAGTGGGTTTTACTTTTCCATCGTTCTAAACATGTTTGGCCAACAGGTTTAGTGTGCAAGCTCATAGGAAGCTTGGAAAAGCTTTTGTGTGTGGATTCGCTGTTGTTAGTCGTAGTTTCTGTGTTCTTTCTAAAACAGAGTAGTGAGTATCTAGGAACGGGATTCACTCTGCGGCGCCTATAGATTGGTTTCATGCTTGTTGTAACCACGACGGGAGTTCGGTTAGAACATTTGCTGGGTAACTCGGAAGAAAGCCGTGAGGGTCTGGGTTCTAAGAGTTTCATGTGTTTTTCTTCAGTAGGTTCGCTTAAAATCAATAGGTAGATTTCCTATCCCCGAATCCCTAAAAATAGATCTAAACCCTCCTTGTGTTCAATCATTCGGTAGAAGCATTCTGGAAAAGTTTATTTGTCCTCTTATGCACTGCTTTATTTACATGTTACTTTGACAAGTTACTAGCAGCATTAGTAAACCAACTTCATTTTCTTTTACTTTTTTTTTGTAGCTCGAAGCAATGAACCATTTTCTGTAAGCATGAATTCCCTATGGAGACGACCTTGTTTGTACTACAATTGACAAAAATTAGTGTATACTTCTGCTATAATTTACCCATTGCTAGAAATCACAACATCTACATCTCGACGAACATATTTGATGTGCTTGCTAAGAAGCACGAGAACATGGTCACCGCTAAGGAGACCATGGACTTGCTGCAGGACATGACTGGACAACCGTCCTCACAGGCTCGACATGAAGCCGTTAAGTTCATCTATAACTCCGCATGAATGAGGAATCGTCAGTGCGAGAACACGTTCTCAACATAATGGTCCACTTCAATGTGGTAGAGACGAATGGGGTCGTCATAGACAAGCAGAGTCAGCTCAGCTTTATTCTGAAATCTCTTCCAAAGAGTTTCCTGCAATTTTGTAGCAATGCAGTTATGAATAAGCTGGAGTACACTCTTACCACACTCTTAAATGAGCTGCAAGCCTACCAGTCACTTATGGATAATAAGAGACAGGAAGGGGAGGCAAATGTTGCCACCTCCAAAAGATTCCACGAGGTTCGACCTCTAAAACTAAGTCTACGCCCTTTTCTTCTAGAAGTAAGACTTTCAAGAAGAAGAAGGCTGCTGATAAGGGGCCGAAACCTGACTCTACTGCTGTTGTTGCCAAGAAAGGCAAGGTCAAGGTTGCAGACAAGGGAAAATGTTTCCATTACAACATGGATGAGCATTGGAATTGCAATTGCCCAAAATACCTGGCCAAGAAGAAGAAAGCCAACGAAGGTAAATACGATTTACTTGTTTTGGAAACACTATTAGTGGAGAACGATGACTCTGCCTGGATATTAGATTCAGGAGCCACTAATCACATTTGTTCTTCATTTCACGGAATTAGTTCCTAGAGGTAGCTTGAAGCTGGAGAAATGACTCTCAAGGTCCGAACGAGAGAGGTCGTCTCAGCTGTGGCGGTAAGGGAGCTAAAGTTGTTTACAAATAAGAATTTGTATATATTATTAGATAATGTGTACGTAATTCTAAAAATCAAATGGAACTTAATTTCAGTTTCTTGTTTGTTAGAACATTTGTACTCTATTTCTTTTAAATCAAATGAAGCGTTCATTTTCATAAATGGTGTGAATATTTGTTTTGCTAAACTTGAAAACAACTTTTATGTGCTAAGACCAACCATTACTAAAGCAGTTTTAAGCATTGAGTTGTTTAAAAGTGCTAAAACTCAAACTAAAAGGCAAAAAGTTTCTCCTAAAGAAAATACCTATCTTATGCACTTAAGGTTGAGTCACGTTAATCTCAATAGAATCGGTAGATTAGTTAAGAGTGGCATTGAAAACGAGTTAGAAGACGACTCTTTACCACCATGTGTATCTTATCTTGAAGGCAAGATGACTAAAAGACCTTTTACTAGAAAAGGTTACAGCGTCAAAGAGTCCTTAGAACTTCTACATTCGGACCTTTGTGGTCCGATGAATGTTAAAGCTCGAGGAGGGTATGAATACCTTATCTCCTTTATAGATGGTTATTCAAGTTATGGTTATCTATACCTAATGGAACACGAGTCCAAAGTCCTTCAAAAGTTCAAGGAGTACAAGATCAAAGTTGAAAATCAATTAGGTAAAACCATTAAAACACTTCGATCCGATCGGGGTGGATAGATTCTGGACTTGGGATTCCAGGACTATATGATAGAACAGGGAATCACGTCTCAACTCTCAGCCCCTGGTACACCTCAATAGAACGGTATATCAGAAAGGAGAAACGGAACCATGTTAAACATGACTCGATCAATGATGAGTTATGCTCAATTGCCTACCTCATTTTGGGGTTACACAGTGGAGACTACGATTTATATTTTGAACGTAGTTCCATTGAAGGTTGTTTCTGAAACACCCTTTAAACTATGGAAGGGTCGTAAAGCTAGTTCACGTCACTTCCGTATTTGGGGATGTCCGGCACACGTGCTCGTGACTAACCCAAAGAAATTGGAGCCTTGTTCACAAGTATGTCTATTCGTAGGTTACCCTAAAGAGACAAGAGGTGGTCTCTTCTTCGACCCTCAAGAAAACAAAGTGTTTGTATCAACATACGCCACTTTCTTAGAAGAATACCACGTTCGAGATCATAAACCATAAAGTAAGATGGTGATAAACGAGATTTTCGAATAGGCTACAAACACATCAATAAGAGTTGTTGATCAAGTGGCACTTCAACAAGAGTTTTTGATGAAGTCAACACATCACGTCAGTCACATCCACCTCAAGAATTAATGGTGCATCAATGTACTAGAAACTTTGTGTCATAACCTGACCGCTACATTGGTTTAACTTTGAGATTTGGCAAATGGATATCAAGACTGCCTTTCTAAATGGAAATCTTGAAGAAAGTATTTAGATGTCTCAACCTGAAGGGTTCATAGCACAAGGTCACGACTAAAAGGTTTACAAACTTAAATAGTCCATATATGGATTGAAACAAGCATCTTGATCTTGGAACATAAGGTTTGATACTACAATCAAATCTTATGATTTTGACCAAAACGTTGATGAGTCTTCTGTATACAAGAAGATCATCAATAACACTGTAGCCTTCTTAGTGTTGTATGTGGATGATATTCTACTCATTTGGAATGATGTATGATACTTCACTAACATAAAGAAGTGGCTACCTACAGAGTTCCAAATGACGGATTTTGGGGAAGCTTAGTATGTTCTTGGCATCCAAATGCTAAGGGATCGCCAGAGCAAAACTCTAGCACAGTCTTAAGCAACTTATATCGACAAGATACTTGTTCGATATTCGATGCAGAATTCCAATAATGGCTTATTTCCTTTCAGCCATGGAATTCATCTATCTAAGGAACAATTCCTAAAGCATCTCAGGAAGTTTAAGATATGAGACGTATACCCTATGCTTCAGTAGTGGCCTACCTGGTATACGCTATATTTTGTACTAGGCTTGACATTTTCTATGTAGTAGGGATGGTCAGTAGGTATCAATCAAACCCAGGATATGATCACTGGACTCCTGTTAAGGGAATCCTCGAGTATCTTAGGAGAACAAGGGACTAAAAGCTTGTGTATGGACCTAAGGATTTGATCCTTACAGGATACACCGACTCTAAATTCCAAACAAACAAGGATTCAACGACATCTAAGTCTGAGTCAGTATTCAATGTTCACGGAGGAGTAGTATTTGGCAAAGTATAAAACTAGGATGCATCACAGACTCCACCATGAGGCTGAGTGCGTTGCAGCTTGTGAAGCAGCAAAAGAAGCAATTTGGCTTAAGAAGTTCTTAACTGATATGGAAGTCGTTCCAAGCATCAACTTGCATATCACACCTTATTGTGATAATAGTGGTGCAGTGGCCAATTATAAAGAACCTCGAAGCCACAAGAGAGGTAAGCATATCGAAAGGAAATGCCACCTTATACGGAAGATGGTGCAACGATGAGATGTGATCCTCAAAATGATTGCTTCGGAGCACAACATTGTTGATCCTTTTATGAAGGCATTCACGACAAAAGTGTTCCAGGGTCATCTAGAACGTCTAGATCTACGAGCATTGTACGATTAGTCTAGGGCAAGTGAGAGAAATATAGTGGGTATAGTGTATGCCCTAGTTTATTGTATTTTCCATTTGCTTTATGATTATGTACACCCCAGTAGAATTTAGTTCAAGTGGGAGATTGTTGGGTGTGTTGCCCTAAACTCGTAGTTTGTAATCATGTAAAGACAAATTTATATTTAATAAAGTTATGTTTTCATATTCAATCAAATTGTTGTTGAGTATTGTCCAAATCCAATAAACTAAACATCCAATGTTATTTTCATGTAACTAGGATAGTATATATACTGGGTATATATTTGATATATCCCCAATATACAAGTGGATAATGTCCTGGAAATAACCTAAAGGGTCTATAGTATATGGATAAGGTTGGGTACCTTATCCTAGCAACACTATGGATACGGCCCACTTTGTAAATGTTACAAACGACCCGGTCCAGGTCGTTTGTGTGGAGACATGCGAGTGGGGGTATCCTATGCAATGAGTTTGTATAAGATCGGACCACGAAATAGTCAATCTTTAGATGTAACACTGTTGACTAATAGAATGCTATTTCATAGGATGACTAGGCAACTCATTCTCAATACTGAGTGAGTTATGGACTCGTCCCCGTAAGGACTCGTTCTTTGATCTGTATGGGTAAGAGTGGCCTGAGTAGCCGACTCAACATTCCTACCATTTTGAGGACGAGACCAAGTGGGGAGCTAGGAACATAACTTTACAAGATGGAATTCACTCCTTCCCGACTTAAGGGGAGTAATGAGTGTTCCTTTTAGTGCTAACTCCGAGACTTGAACAAGGGACCCCACCCTCTCACTGACCTGAGAGGGACTTCCGGCTACTGGTCAGACCATAATCATGTTATTCATTAGAGGATCAGCGGTACTTAAGGTACAAGATGTAACACAGGAGTAAATTGGTAATTTGACCCATCTGTGGTTACGAACACTCGTGAAAGATTGACTTGCCGTTAATGGTCAATATCCGTGGACACATAAATATTCTATAATGAGAAGAGTGCAGTTGCTGGTTTTTAATGGAGTAACCCGTAGTTAACGTATGTTGATTAAGGTGCTTAATGAGTTTAACCAATTAATCTCGTAACATTAGAGCTTCTAAACTATAGGTCCATTAGATCCCCTTACTAGCTCGTAAAAGGTAATTAAGAACATTAAGTCTTTGAAGGAATTTGAATTGTTCAAATTTAATTAAATGTTATTTGAGTTAATCATGTATGACACAATTTAATATAATGTATGATGACACATTATAAAACTATATATTGTGAGAGAATAATGTGAATCCTATTCACATTAAAACTATAGATTAAAGTTAAATATGAATTATATTCATATTAAAGACGGTAGGTTATGAGGTAAGTGTATATTTGAATATAATTCAAATATTAATTGATTTAATTAAATTATGTCTAATTAATTAATTAATTAGGATTTAATTAATTATTAATTAAATTAAAATAGTTTTGATTTAATTAATTTATTAAATTAAATCTCAATTAATTAATATATTATTATTTGTTAATTATGTTAATTTTAATTAACTAACAATTCACCACTTCCCACATTGCTAGCAATGTGGTAGGTTACTCTATCTCTCCTTCTTCCCTCATTCCTTTAAAACACATAGCTTTTTTCTGGATTTTGGTAGTTGATTTTCCACTCAAACAAGTCTCTCTCTCACGATTACAAGATTTCCCTGTAGTTTTCTTTAAGGAGAATCCCACAATCCGAGTTCTTGTTGTTAGAGATATAACGAGGTTACTAAGTGGTGGTGTTCATTCGTGCGTTCGTGTTCGTTTGTTCGTTCCCGAATTAAAAGTCGTGCTTAAGGAAGAATATTTGCCCACGGTCTTCAAATGTAAGTTTTTCCCCAAGAGACTTAATCTCTAATTTAGAATAGAATTGTTCTGTTTTTGAAAATCGGTAACGTATAACTTTTAAACCGAGTCTAATCACAAGCGATCAACCGCTTCGGCTTGGGATTTGATCCCTTCAAGTGAGGCCTCCTTCTATGAAAGAGTTAAAAGATCTCTTTCTAAAGCTTTCACAATGACCCAAGATTTATATGTACATGACCATTAATAGCACTTGATTTATTCAGCACAATTGAAAAGCAATGATTAAAATGTGTTGTTGGAGACTCAACCATATTCACTAAAAGTTCAAGAGGTAAGACACTTTGATTGCTTATGTTGTTGTCTGACTTCATTATGTATTAATTCAAATCAAAATAAATTAACGTTTAAGTTTATTTTCTTTCCTTTGCATAGAAGACTTTTTATTTTTACCATTTCTCATTCATGGGAGGTTGTTGGTAATGACAAAGAAAAAATGTCTATTTACAAAATAAAATAAGTAATATCTTTTATTATTGCTTATATGTTAAAAGTTTTAATCGAAATGTTTAACTTGTGTTTTAGTTAACTATTTAAACATTAGTCAATTAATTGTTTACCGTTTTAATTAATTAATTAAGTTAAAATATTTTTATTTGCTTTTTAAATTAAATTGAGATACGTAAAACTTGTGACTCATTATTTTGTGAATGTTTTATTATTTAATTATGCTTCGCTGGGTGTATGTCCATTTTCGAAGTTGTGTTAACCTTTGGGTGCAATCGACGAGCATACGATGTAACACTGAAGTCGTGCTGAAATTACTTTCAATGCAGTGGTCATTTTAACGTCACAACAATATTCTTTTCATCTAAAGCTTTTTTGGTTCTAACAGAAACGTCATTTCATCACCTGTTTTCGTAACTTTTTTAGCGACGAAATTTATTTCCATTGCTATAAAATTGTCGTTGAACTGTAATTTTCTTGCAGTGAATCCATTCTTAATTCAGGCACCGCACATGTGAAGCTTAATATTTATTTCGTTCATGATCATTTCTTTCAATGCCGTTGGTGTGTGTTCAAAACTTTTTGGCCTTTGCACAACTTGCAGGTATTCTTACTAAGCCTCTTCCTACTATTTTTCACAAATTATGACTCGATATCAATTTAGTTGCTTTTGCTGACATTGGCTTGTCCGGAGTGTTAAAACAAATCATTAATACTCTTATATTTATCTCTAATTAGGTTTTAAGTTTATAATGTTATGGATTATTTTAGGTTGTTCAACAGTCTTTCATTGTTCATGTATTTCACAAATTTTTCTCTGTTAAAGTCATTGGTAAATAACAGTTCTTATTAAGATTGACTCCATATTCATGTACTTAATTTCTTATGCTTCACTCTTTATTATAAAATTAGTTACAGTTGAATACTTCTTTGTCACCGTCATGTATTTTGAACCTCAAACTACTCGAATCAAAAGCATTAATTGTGTCAAAGTGAGTTTTGATATGGATAATTGTTATAATCGATGTCAAATAAATAATTTTATTTTTTTAAAATTTCAAATAGGATTTGAAAATATGCTTACCCGTTAAAACCTATAATAAATATATTAGGTCATGGAGCAAAAGTTTTGTTCTGAAAAGAAGTTTGTCTTTCAACATTGATTAACATCAAATTAGCTAGGGTGAGAATAATTACTTTAAATTTTCATATAAATATTTTTCTTCCTCCACCCCATCACTTTTTGAAAACCAAATGTAAATGAAAATAGAAAATAGAAGAATTGTTTGTTTTTTTTCAAAAGAATAAAAGTGAAAACAAGGATGAGAGAATTACGATAATCTATGCCAAATTCAAACATTTCACCCACATCGAAGGAAAATTGTGTTCAGCTTCATTTTATGTAGGTACTCTTTGCATGGACCATACGCCGAGCTTGGTTGCGTAAGCTTGTGACCCAAGTGGGGGCATTATAATAGTGGAACATGGTCCAA
>NW_019104780.1:85284-112459 GCF_001995035.1 Momordica charantia
TATGTGAGAAATTGTGAATTATATTTGGGATATTGTGAATGCTAGGGAGAAATTGTGAAGTTGATGTTTTGTAATCTTGAACAAATGCTTAAGTTATATTTTGTCGAGTAGTTGATGTTTTATATGAGTTATTAGAGAAATTGTGAAATAAGTTATTTGAGAAAATATAAAACTTGTTATTTGTTTGATTTTGACATACTTTTTCTTTGTTGTGAGATGTTGAAGTCTTGTTTGTTTGATTTAATTTATTGGTTTTGTAAGTATGATTGTTTTATTTATACTTAAATTAGTCGACGTTTGTGCTCATGATTGTTTCATTTATATGAAATATTGTTACTTATTTACTTTAAAAGCTACAAATGAATATGTGTTGATTAAGTGAAGTACTTAAATTAATCGATGCTTGCCCGCATGATTGTTTTATTTATGTGTTCTTTCTAATATGTTATTTTGGTTGTGATTGTTGGTCTAGATTTTTAGACAACATATCTAAGTATATTTTAGTTCTTTTTTAGTGGTTAGGAATATATCTAAGTCATCAATAATACTTTCAAACACTCCTACTTTTAACTACAACACTCATAATCGATAATAATGACCACACCCCTACCATCATTGTCTCACTTAGAATGAAAATTTTAGATATTTATATTTTAAAAATATCCTTAGGTTTTGATGACAATGATGAACCTAATCTTTTGTCTGATTCTTTTAGGATTCAACATTGATCATTTATACTGAATTGGAGGTTTTTTCAACAGTTTACCATCGAGAATGAATAAGGATTGGATTAAGGTTAGAGATACATTCTCGCCCGAGTATGTTGAAGGAGTAAAACAATTCATAGAATTGGCAAAAAATCACGTCAACAATACGGGAAAAACAAGATGTCCATGTAGATATTGTATGAATGTAAAGCGGCTTTCAATTGATGGAGTAGAAAGACACTTGTTTATAAATGGAATATCACATTCATATACTCAATGGATATACCACGGAGAAGAACCAATCCCTTCAAGTTGCTATACAAGACGTGAAACTCATTCGCGCAAAGAACCAATCCGAAAACCAAAGTCTCGTAGAGGTTCTTCTTCAAGTGTAGCATCAACACAGCGGGAAGAAGAGCTGTCACAAGAAATATGTACTCTAAGAGAAGAATTTCAGGACCGTCTCACGCAGAAAGACAAAGAGCTTGAGGATCGTTTTGCTCAGAAAGATAAGGAGTTAGATGAGCGTCTCGCAACCAAAGATTCTGAGATTACGGGTCTACGCGGTGAAATGTCAGATTTGAGAGCAATGGTGCTAAACCTTATGAGTCAGTCTAGTGGAGCCAGCTCGTCAAAATAGGTACGTCCACGTAGAGTGTTGTTAGAATTCAATAATCGTAAATATGACTGTCCTGCAGTTATGGTAGCCATTTAGAACTTGTATTATGAATGATTTAACTATGTTTATGTTTGAGTGCATGTTTGCAGTGTTTTAGATATTAATAGCAAGTGAATTTTCTGTGAAGTGAATTGGTACGTCAAGTATAGTGTTGTTTGAATTCAATAACTGTAAATGTGGCTACCCTGCAGTTATGGTAGCCATTTAGAACAGATGTCATGTATAGTTTAGCTACGCTTATGTATAAAGTGGTTTTGGATGATTTTATTGAATCTGTGAAATGAATTCGTGATTGTGGATGCTTTACATAATAAAAGTAAGTTTTGAGAATTTGAAGTCTGAAGATTAGTTTTTCTTAATTTTGTGGGGTTTTATACGTACCTTTCCTTTAGTTTGTATAATTTGGATTAAAGTTAATGAGAGTTATATGGACATGAGAGAGTTGTGTGTGTATTTTGATAATGAGACTAAGTTTTGTGCATTTTAAGTTTGTTTGGGAGAGTTCTTATTGGCTTTAAATATATGAGAGTGTGGGGGGGGCGCATTGTATTNGAGGTTCTTCTTCAAGTGTAGCATCAACACAGCGGGAAGAAGAGCTGTCACAAGAAATATGTACTCTAAGAGAAGAATTTCAGGACCGTCTCACGCAGAAAGACAAAGAGCTTGAGGATCGTYTTGCTCAGAAAGAYAARRAGTTAGATGAGCGTCTCGCARCCAAAGATTCTGAGATTACGGGTCTACGCGGTGAAATGTCAGATTTGAGAGCAATGGTGCTAAACCTTATGAGTCAGTCTAGTGGAGCCAGCTCGTCAAAATAGGTACGTCCACGTAGAGTGTTGTTAGAATTCAATAATCGTAAATATGGCTATCCTGCAGTTATGGTAGCCATTTAGAACTTGTATTATGAATGATTTAACTATGTTTATGTTTGAGTGCATGTTTGAAGTGTTTTAGATATTAATAGCAAGTGAATTTTCTGTGAAGTGAATTTTTTAAGTGAATTGGTACGTCACGTAAATATGGCTATCCTGCAGTTATGGTAGCCATTTAGAACTTGTATTATGAATGATTTAACTATGTTTATGTTTGAGTGCATGTTTGAAGTGTTTTAGATATTAATAGCAAGTGAATTTTCTGTGAAGTGAATTTTTTAAGTGAATTGGTACGTCAAGTATAGTGTTGTTTGAATTCAATAACTCTTAATGTGGCTATCCTGCAGTTATGGTAGCCATTTAGAAAAGATGTCATGTATAGTTTAGCTACGCTTATGTATAAAGTGGTTTTGGATGATTTTGTTGAATCTGTGAAATTAATTGGTGATTGTGGATGTTGTACATAATAAAAGTAAGTTTTGAGAATTTGAAGTTTAAAGATTAGTTTTTCTTAATTTTGTGGGGTTTTATACGTACCTTTCCTTTAGTTTGTATAATTTGGATTAAAGTTAATGAGAGTTATATGGACATGAAAGAGTTGTGTGTGTGTTTTGATAATGAGACTAAGTTTTGTGCATTTTAAGTTTGTTTGGGAGAGTTCTTATTGGCTTTAAATATATGAGAGTGTTGGGGGGGTGCGTTAATAAGTTTTGTGAATTTGAAAATTGTTTTTAGTTCATGGCATGTGCAAAGTTTGAATGTTTTGTTTGATAATGAGTTAGAATTGGAAGTTTGTTTGAATGGAAGTAGTGAGTTTGTTTGAATGGAAGTGGTGAGTTTGTTTGAAGTTGTGAGTTTGTTTGAAGTGTTSAGTTATTAAGTRTCTTTGGATAATGTTGTTGAATTTTAAGTGTAYCGTRATAGAGTTTGTGTGCATGTTTTTTAGTTCATGSCATGTGCAATTAGTTTGTTAYGTGGAATGAGTTAGAATTGTCCCTAAGAATTTTAAGTGAGAGTAAGTTTTGTGAATTTGAAAGTTGTTTTTAATGAGTTAACTTTTAATGCTTACTTGAGTTCATGCATATGAAGTGAGAATAACATTTTTAGTTCATGGCATGTGCAATTAGTTTGTTACGTGGAATGAGTTAGAATTAGAAGTTTGTTTGAATAGGAGTGGTGAGTTAACTTGTGTTATTTATTAACATAAGTTTATTTGTTATTTATTTTTTCAGGTTCGTTCGATTTCTGTAGCTAAAGCTTCTGAAAAGTTGATTATCTCTCGTGAAGAATTTGATGATATGGGACATTTTCATATGTTTAGGTTTTTTATTTGAGACTTCTTAGGGACATTTTCATATGTTTAGGTTTTTTATTTGAGACTTCTTAGAATTTGTTTAAATTTTTGTTTGTATGAACTTCTTGTATTTTTTGTAAAACTAAATTTTATTTAATATTATAAGTTAAATTAAATTCAATGTATGACAGGTATATTGTTGAAAAAAAAAACATAAAAAACCATTCGGAGACGAAAAAGGACATGGTCGCCCAAATTTTATTTCGTCTCCGAAGGTCTCTGACCTTCGGCGACCAAATTTTACTTCGTCTCCGAAGGTTTACGACCTTCGGCGACCAAATAAATTTGGTCGCCGAAGATATCTTATCTTCGGCGACGGCATATATTTCGTCGCCGAAACCCTCTGGCGACCGGGCAACGGCAACGATTTAGACGACGACTTGTTTTCGTCGCCAAAGACCTTCGGGGACGAAATTTGATGTTTTAGCGACGAGAATTTGCGTCGCCGAAACTCCGAATTCTTGGAGTGATCAACAACAATGTTAAGGAAATAATGCCATTCTAGTAACCCTCTTTTATTTGCAAATGTTCCACCTATGGAAAACTATGGGACCTTTAGAAATTGTGGAAACTTTCACACAAAATCAAACGCTCTATTATGGCAATAAAAAAAATAGAGAGAAATGGAAGATTATTATTATTTTTGTAGGTGGGAGAGTGGGATAAATAAGTGTCAAGTTCTCAATACAGATAAAATATATGTTGTCATGGTCTCCTTCCAGATTAGTATTTGATAATGAGTGAAAATAATAGTTGATCAATGACTTGCTCTGGTGGTACTTTCTTAATTTACTCATCTTTCTAGTTTTAAATGCTATCAATATTAACTATTTTTTTCTTACAGCTAGCCATTGCATGCTACTTTTGGAAAGTTATGTCTAATCCAGTTGACTATATTCCTAGTTTCTTGTTAGACTAGTTTAAAATTTAGATTTAAATACTCCATTTGCTTTCCGCTTTGATTCATTTATTTGGGTCATTGTACAGGTTGGTTATTATACTTTTAATTAGTGATTATTTTGTCTATTTACTTAATTTTTATTTCATTTTTCAATTGTAATTTTATTTATTAGCCATAAAGTTGTATTAAAGAGTATAAAGATTATATTGAAATTAATCCTTTTTAAAAATATAGAGACCTGAACAGAGGTTTTGACAATACAAGAATTAAAACGAACAAAAGTTGAAATGGAAGTTGGGGTTCCTACCCATTTTATAATAATTTGAATTTTTGAACCATTTCAAAAATATCTTATTTGTGATTTCTCTCCTTTTATATATATATATATATATATATGATGTCAGTTGAGAAGTAACATTAAATGATAATTTTGTTCTAGTGTGATGTCGGATCCAAGATAGTGGTGAATCGACATAGGTGATACCTGCACAAGGAAACATGACTCATAGGCAGGTAGGTGTTGCGTCCACACAACTGTGTTGACAACATGTGCAAGTATACACGAATCGTTGGTTGTAGTACGTAACGAGGTCGTATCCACATGGATTTTTGGTTTATATTTTAACGATAAAATTAGATACCAACAAATAAAAAATGTATAGAGTTTGTGTATGTATATTTTCTAGGAGAAATAAAATAAAATAATAACAGGACGATAGAAACTTGCGAGGGACGATAGTATTGAAGCTGTCAACACAAGAAGCAGTAGTACAGAAAGCGATAACGGGGGGATAACAGATATGGAAAAGACGGGAGAGATTTTTAGCATGCTTTCACAAGTTATCAATCTACTCTCTAGCGTAGCTAACATTTATTAGTGCCTAGCTCGACTCGGTTCCCTTCCGAGACACCCCAGACATGAGTAAGTACAACTCTCATTGCTAAATACCCAAGCAATAAACCCAAGCTATAGGCATGATTAGAGGACCCCATTCTTGATTATCCCTATAGCTATAGAAAAGCGCTAATCACAAGCAAAACAAATCATCACCCACAAGCCCTTCCTGATCAATACAGAAGCTAGCATACACGAAACAGCGGCCAACAGTAACGAGAAGATTGAGAAATGAAAACAGATTTGCTTAAAAATAAATATAGCAGCTAGAGGTTTGGTCTCAAGTCAGTTACAGCATGTAGATCCCTCCAAAATGGGGTTTACCTTATAATGGGTAAAGAAAACAAAATGGAAGAAGAAGAAATATAACCTCTAAATGACAGAGAAGAAGAAGCAGACAGCTCGTTCCAGACGGCTTTTTCATAAGTAACTCAGCGCATGTGTGTCAAGTAGTCCAGAGGGAAAACAAGATAAAAGAAAGATCATGCAAGCAATGAGCCAACATAAAGAACCGCGCGATCCCATAAAGCGATTGCAAACATCTTCCAAATGGAAGGGAATCCGGCCCACTAGGGCCTTATCACCTTTCACCGGAGATGAAGACCTGAAAGGACGCCAATTCAGGCCCACCTCCATAGGGATGGAAGGCTGTTCTGGCACAGACCTTAAGAAAAGGTCATTCACTAGGATACCTTACTTCTCCAAAACACTCTCGACGTCTGTCGACGGGTCGTCCACAATGCTACTAAACTGATAGTTGCTCTGTTTAGGAACAAGAATCCGCTTAGACACTGAGAACATGGATAAATACATTTGTTCTAATCTGTCTGCCCGAACGTCATGACGACGAATTAGTCTTCTATGGAAGTAAGGTATCACTCGAGGTCTCTCGAGCCTTGCTAGGGATATCGGATGCGGTAAGGATTCGTGTCGAGTAGGTGAACTTCTCCGTCCCGAAAATGGGTATATTCCGTTCCTTTGTCTTTTCAGCTCTCAATTTTTGTCTCTCTTGGGATCTGCGTGCCTGTAGGCTAGGGCAACATTCCCTTTAAAATACTCATGCTCTAAAACCCGTGCAAAGGGACACCTTCAACCCTTGGATTTAAGGGGTTAATTATCACTTTTGTTTTTAAACAATATAAGTTGGCTACCACAGGTTACCGGAAATGTCGACTTTGACAGTAAAAGTCGAGAAAACTGAGTAAAATATTTCATTGTCTACAGGCCCAAATTCAAACATTATGGCCCAATTCTAAAGCCCAATATGGAATGTGAGAAAAAGGTGGAGGAAACTACTTATACACGTAAAATCTCACCTTCTCAATCAACCTAGTCGATGTGGGAATCCCTTCCATCTTCTAAATTTTCTTTTGACCTATCTGCAAGGGTCAAATTTTTTTTCCTTTATTTCACACCCTTTCCGTTTTTCGTCTCCCAATTCCCATCCCAGCAACAAAACAATTTATTTGTTTTATTAGGAATAAATGATATATATTATATGATTATTTTTTAGATAACAAAGAAATAGGCTAAAAAAATAAAGAACAAACTACTCAACAACTGCGATATGAATCTATATGTATAATTAAATTATAAAAAATAAATTAAAATTTAGCCTAGGATTTAAACTAAGAGTCAAATAGAAAATTAGTCCAAATTATAGGGATTAACCGGATAATTCAAAGCAATATTGAATTTAAATTTACCAACTCAAATAATTTTCAATAATTTTTATTATACTGTTCCGATATTTCATTGACGTCGATATTTACATGAGTAAGTTACTCATTTTTTACCTATAATAGTTAAAAGTGATCAATTATAGCCTAATTAAGCTACAATTCAACTTTAATTTACTAATTGAAACAATTTCCATCAATTTTCATAACTTTTGTAATTTTTTCCAAAATATCTGTTGACATCAACATGTCCATTGACATGTCTGTAAAATCGGGACCTATTTTCATCGACATCGACATTTCAAACCTTGGTTATTTCCATCTCCATGTCCCGTGATTGTACTTTTACTTCAACATTATTAATTTTTTAATTATATTTTTTCAAAAAGTATGTTTTTTTTTCAAAATAAGTAGTTTTAACATTTTTGTTTTTTAATTATATTTTTTCAAAAATATGTTACTTCCACCTCCATGTCCCGTGATCGAATTCTTGCTTCAACATTCTTGATTTTTTAATTACATTTTTCAAAAAGCATGTTTTTTCGTTCAAAATAAGCAGTCTTTAACGTTTATGTTTAACTAAATTTATATTAAATTTAAACTTATAATTCTAAACTCCGTCATAATTTTCATATTTCTATTCAATTTCTACCAGTTCACCAATTAATTTGAAGAAAAAAAAACTCCACAAAAATTTTCCTACAATTAAATAATTTTAAAAAACTTATAAATTTAAGTTAAAAAAAACAACTATGATGTATTAAAAAAAAGAATACCAACTATAATGTTAAAAAAAAAATACTAACTACCATGCTGTTTTTATCTAAAATCTATCTATTTCATACCAAGTATATTTTTTATAATTCATTTGACAAATAGGAGAATATTATTTCCAACCATGTTCCAAATGATATCAAAATGTTAAATTTGCAACGTCTTTTTTTTAATTCAAGGGAAGATTACAAAACTTAATCCGAGTAAAGTGTGCAAATTGATATATTTTTTTTAGTAGAACACTGTGTGGGAATGGAGATTCAAACTCACAAACTTTTGGTCGGAAATAAGTGATTTAACCAATTGAGGCGTTCAAATTCATACATATGATAAAATTCATTTTTCATTATATTTATATGCATTTTGTGTTCCCTAACATAAAATTCTGGATCCACTACTACCAGTACGATGTCGTGCCAAACACACTCTTAATGCTTAAATCAATATTTAGACTAGATGGTATTCGAGTGAGCTAGGGTGTAATTTAGCGTACTTGAAAGAGACATGAGTTCTGCTATTCACAGGAGACCGAGGGACGGTCCTTCCTGCCACCTAGTCGTTCAATACCTAAGATCGTGTCCCCAATCATGCATTAAAAGATGCATCGGCAAGGTACCCCACAGCGGTAAAACATTCTTGATGGTAGGGGTAATTTCGTCAATAACGAAAAGAAACTGCCACGTCGCACGTGTTGACACACGTATGCACTTTCCTCAAAATGCCGCTATGAATTTGGCGCGAGTTTTGATTTTCCGCGCCTCTTTGCATTCTCCGACTTCAATTTCAGCCAAACCCTAAATTCCTTCACTTTCAGTTGTGAAAATTTCTGGTTTGGAGAAAGAGATATGTTTTACTCGCATACGCTATTGGCTCGGAAAACGGCTTTGGGGACGGTGTGGTGTGCGGCACATTTGCAGCACCGTCTCAACAAGAAGGACTATGAGAAGACTAAAATTCCTGTTGTTGTTGGTTTGTATCTCTTTCCTCTGTCTGAATAATTTGATGTTCTTTTTCATTTTCCACCTTTTTGCATTGAAATGGGAGGAAAATTTGTTGGGTTTCCATTTGGGGTTTCTGTGGTGATTGATATATCAAATCTTTAATTTCTATTGAGATTTGTACTCTTGTTGCCAAATCTTTGCCTATTTTCATTTTTACTTGAAGGTACGGTTTGTGAGAGCTTGTATGAGTTTTGTGAGTGACTAATCTTGGATTCGTCTTGTTTTTAGATGCCATCATGTTTGGAGAGGTTCCCCTTGCATTGCGAACATCAAGCTACCTTCTGCTAGGTGTTGTACGAATTTATTCAAAGCAAATTGATTATTTGAAACACGATGTTGATGTTTTGGTGATGGAGTTACGAAAAATGCATTCTTCGCACTCTTCGACGAAACTTACTTTACCTGAGAATGCTTACCAGGCACCTTTTCATTCCATCACCTTGCCAGAGACTTTCGATCTTGATGCCCTCGAATTGGATAGTGATATTTATCGTGACGGGTAATGCATCTGGACTCCCAACTTTATGATTTACTTGAAATGTCTCTCTTATTGATGATTTTGTTCTCGTAGGATTCCAGATAATCATCTTAGGAGTCAAGAAGAGATCACTCTAGCAGGTTTAACAGTGATTGCATTTCACGTTTATCACTCCCTCTTGCTTACAGCCAATTCAATAATGTACGGAGTTAGAAATTAATTAACATGTTTGTGTTGCAGAACAAGTTCCTGTTGGAAGAGATGCTTATGTGGCTATATCTTTTGATGAGGTTTTGACTTTTGTCTATTTGCCTTAGTGAGTGTTTAGGATCTTTTATACTCTGGCTATCTTCATCATCATTATTAAATTGCTTAATTTCATACACAGGATATCATGATAGATTTATCACATCCTATGGAGGCTCCTGATTTGGGTTTCAAATCAATGGAAGATGTGTAAAGCTCCCGCGCTTTCAAGGCCAATTATTTTTTCTTGATCACATAATTTGACCACAATTTAATTTGCTGTTTATCTTTCTTGAGTGCAGCGGGCTCCCTCCACCTCCTATGGATAGCACTATGAATGTTGAAGACCTGATTGGTGAGGAAGATGTACTTAACATGAGACCAAACGAGGATATCATGCGACAAAGTGTTCCAGGACTTGATGTTCCAGATTCTATGAATGTTCAAGATCAGGGCATGCGTGATGATGATAACTCTGTACAACATGTACCAGAAATTGAAGTTCTACGGGAGGCTGCCCCTGATTTTAGTCCAAGAGACCTTCCTGTGGCACCTCCAGTTGACCGTGAATACATGGTTGAACCAAGTCGTCTTATAGATGAGAGTATAAACCAAGAAAATCTTTTACTGGTCATGGAAGATAAGGTGACTCTTCCAAGAACATCATTACCATTTGAGGAAAGTGCAGGACCTCCAACTTCTGCAACTTCAAAAGAGGCACTTGAAATGATCGATACACATATTTCATTTGGTGAGTTTAATTCTAATTGCTCCATATCTAGGGTTGATTCTAATTGGTGGTGATTAACTTATGCTATCTTGGTTTCTGATGTTTTATTCTCCATGTGCTGCAAGAGTAGGACGGTATCCCATGGAACTTGTTCTTCAACCAACTGCTCAAGAGCCAAAGTCAAGATCAAGGAAGAGAAAGCATTTCTTTGACAAGTCAACCGTGTTGACTAACAAGTATGTTTGTGATATCATCATTTAACTTTTGTGTTTAATGTAATCAATTACTGATATAGAAAGTAGCGTTTCAGATTTATGAAAAAGGCTCTTGAAGATTCAAGTGATTTATTGCGTGAGAGGAGGAACACTCCAAGCACTTCTTTGGATGTTTGGAAGTTAAACAACAGCTTAAGAAAAGATGAAGTTTTCTATCATCCTTCCCTAACTGGTAAGTGATTTTTTGTCGTACTTTTTCTTTCTGCTTGTTTATGCATTCCTTTAATAGTAGGGAAAAAAATCAAATATCTGTATGCAGGTTTATGTCATGATCTTGGTGATATGTTTAACATGGACTACATTGCAACAAAATGTTGTTCAACATCCTTGGAGAAAGCTTCCGAGGATCCTGGGAATGTTAGAAACATTGCTTCAACGGGCGAAACAATTTTGTACCGAGCAGATGCCCCATCTCCAGCTCCAGATGTTGCTTCCTCACCACATACCATAATTCCACCCACCGTTGATCCTGCTAGAAACATTGCACTAGTAGGTGAGACTTTTTCACCCCTTGTAGTTGCCCCGTCTCCAGATCAAGAAGCTGTTTCCTCACCACATTTCGAAATTCCACCCACTATCAATCCTGCTTCTGCGTCCTTTTCCGAAATGGAAATCGAACATCTTCGTGATGTTGAAGGCAATCGTGGGGACGACACTTTGGCAGACTTAATTGCCTCTCCGCCTAGGTCCATGCCCTCTCCTAGGCTTTCTGAAGGATTAGGTTCACCATCAGCAGTTATTGCATCCACTAGAGTGCTGTCAACACCTGGAGTAATATCAACCGAACCTTCAAAATCTGTGTTTGAAACTCCCAGGACAATTGACGAGGTGGGCGGAGAAAATATCACACTCTCAGATATTCCCGAGGAGATGAATACTGCAGATGAGGTAGATATATCTGTTAATACTAGTGCTTCATTTTCTTCCATAACTTACCACGAAGATGTGATATTCCTCCGTTTTCTCCTCTTGATTATCATTAGTTCCTATTATATATATTACATAACAACTTTATTACTTAATATTACTGCTCTGTTGAGTTTATTATATTTAAGGGATTATACCTTATGATATGATTTGATTTTGGAGTCAACAATAGTTCTTAGGCTTTTACATGTTATTTTTATACAGCCTAGGTGCACAAGCACTGTTTTAAGTAGAGCTTGTAGGTTTTGTGACACAAATATATGAGCTAGATTTTAGAATGGGTTTTTTTGGGTAAAATTTAGGACATGTCAAGCACACATCCTGAATAACATCAATGATATATTTTGTAGATGGAGTGAATAAAAAGTAATGGTAAACTTTTTTCAAGCATGATTTCCACACTAGAGTGTAGGAAGAAAAAAAAAAACTAATGAAATATGTGCTGTTTAGACCAAACCCGATAAAATAACTGAACCAAACGAAGCACTGTGAAAGCTTAATGAAAAAGAAAAAAGAAAGATTTAGGAAAAAATTAGGATCTACTAAACGTGTTTGGCAACAGATAAACACCAAGAAAATTGGACTTGCTAGGCATATATAGCAGAAAAAGAGATGATATAAGCAGGGTGCCAATGCCCCAAAAAAACTTTACATATTACTGATTTTTTTCTGACGAACATATTCAGAGTTTCGTTAAAGTTGAGAATTACTTTCAAGTAATTATTATCTACATTTGTTCTTGGATTTGAAGTAGTTTGATTAATGAGATTTAACTCAGACTATTATTTTGAGACAAATTTGGAACAAAAAACAAGAATCTGAATTAGGATTTACTATTTTCATATTGTGTCAAATCATCACCATTTTCAAAATGTCAAAATGCTTGAGTTGTCTAACTAGCATCAATTTAATCATTTAAATTGTTTCTCAAACATTTCTTCATTTTTCTAATAAGGCTATCCTATTCGTTATCTTTCGTAGAACCATCTATTTTTCTTGATTTATAGACTTGTTTGGAAATCTTTTAAAAAAGTCCTAACTTGCTGAAATATTAACTGTAGGAACTTTATTTTCTGGAAGCAGATAACTCACCACCTGGTAAAATAAACTATCTTGTAGTTACTTTTATTGTTCAGATATTTCCTTTAAATTTATTTCTTGGGTACTTTTTTGTTACTTGGAATTCTGAAGTAATGTTGGGGCACCAATGTGCTTATATAGGCTCTCAGAGAACTCAAAGAGTTGACTCATTATCAGTGAGAACTAGGTACTTTTCCATCATTTACTTTAAGACCGTTCTAATTGAAGTAACCTTTTTTATTTGTAAGGACCAAATTATAAGGGCCAAGGCCATTGGGTATTAATGATATCCCAATTTCCTATGATCAAACAAATAGGGCAATTACAAAAACAATTAGAAAGTCCAAGAACCAGAAAGAGGACCAAAGCCACAGAAAGCTGAATGTTTCAAGTACTCTAAATGGCTTATTATAATTTTCTCGATTTTGTGGTTAATGTGAACAGGGCTGTGGGTCGGTATTTAATGAGTCTGTCTCCTATAAAATCAATCTCCGATGACTCGATCCAAGATCTTTGTTTGAACAACATCCTAGAAGGGAAAAGAAGAAAGCTATGTGCACGGATGTTCTATGAGACGCTGGTAATTAATTTCTCAAAGTTTTGAAGTTCGACTATATTTGGTAGAGACCAAAATGAAGTACCTAAATTTCAATTTGGAAAAATCATATCTTTTCTGGTATAGGTGCGATTTTTAAATTCTTAGTAGTTTTGTATTTTGATAAGACAGCTTCTTAACCGAAGGAAACAAATTTTAGTCTCTACTGATATTGGATTTGTGACTCTGCATTGTTCAATAGGTTTTGAAGAGTTATGATCTGATTGATGTACAACAAGATGTACCTTATGGTGACATCACTTTGAAGTTGACTCCAAAGCTTTCTAAGGCTCAAATATAACTCAAAGTTATATATTTGGCTACGCTGGATTTTACTGTAGCTCATTGTTTCCAGGAGTTGGAACTTGGAAGGTGCATTTTGTTAATCAGTGCACTAGTTTTTGCAAATTTCTACCTTTGTATAGATGCATGGTTTGTCATGTTTTACTTGTAATATAATAATATGTATAGCCTAAATTATCTTCAGGGTAAGGGTATCTATTGTTTATTTATTTTGTAAATCATAGGTGTAGTTTGTGAATTTACAGATCCATATCTTGAGTCGCTGTTAATTTTAGAAGAGTAAAAATAATATGACGGGGAAAGACGTACTATAGAAATAGTAAACTTATTAAAAAAAGAAAATAGGAGACCGACTGCAAGGATAGAAATAAAAATCATAAAGGTTAAAGAAACAACTAATAAATGTTTATATATATATATATATTTCAACACTCTCCTTCAAGCTAATTTGCTAGTTTAAATATGTCTTTCATAGCCAACTTGTCGATTAGTTTGTTAATTTGCTTATTTGGAAGTTCCTTAGATCTCATTTGGTAACGTTTTTATTTTTTTTGTCTCTTACTGTCTCTCATTTTTTAAGAAATAGACATATTTCATAATCATGTTTTTCCTTCCTAAATTTTTAAAAACTAAAAAAAAAGAACTAAATTTTGAAAACTATAAAAAGTATTAATAACTAAGGTGGTCTCTCAGCTTTGATGGTATAGGCGTGCATGTATAGCCTATAGGAGTTGGTTCAAGTTACACGTATTGCCAAACATGATTTCTGTTGCCGTTTCCCTTAAGTTTAATTAATTAATTAATATTTTAAATATAACAAACATATTTAGTATTAATTACTTTTAATGTGTAAGAATTATTGTTATAAAGTATAAATTTATTGTGAGCTCCAATCATATTTGATAATATATATTTTGTCTAACAAAAAGTTGAGGTATTTTAAAGTATCGACGACACGTAGAACTCGAAATAAAAATTCCAACGTCCTTTGAATTACTCAAATCGCTCCAACGAAGAAATTATTGATAAGATAAGTTGGAAGGAAAAATATCGAAACAAATGATGTGGTGACTAAATCTATCTGTTTGTACCGATGAAAATTTGACCAGCAATAAAATGTGTGATTAGAAAAAAAAAATAGATAAGAAGGAAAAGAAAAAAGAAAATAAGAGAGAAAAGAAAAGAAACAAAAAAAAAAATCAACTCTGCAAAAGGAGCTGACATCTGATGTTAAAAAAAAAAAAAATAGAGGGAAAATATACTGAAGGGAGAGCTCTCTTTCGTTTTTCAGATCTAAAATCTTTCATTTTTCAGAGGGAGAGCTTCCTTCCCTCTCACATCTGAAACGGGGGAGCTTCTCCATTCATCTTGGGCGAGCGGCGGTGAAGAGTCCAGTCAAGGAAGGAGGCAAGAAAGAAAGGAACGACAAAAGAAAAAGAAGGAGATGGCCACGTCACTTATTCCAATCACCAAAAATTAATATAATTGGCCAAATCATCAAATTTTCTGTCACACCATATTTCCATGAGTAAAATAACCGTGAATTTAGGGGAGAAAGTTTAATAATAATGTAATTTAAAAACAAATTACAATAGATTTAAAAGTAATAACAAAATAAATGGAGTATAAATAAAAAATTACAAAATTAAGTTATATATTCAAATTATTGACAAAAATAGGTTAAGTGATAGGCAAAGTAAAAAATTGCATACAATGAATGCGATTTAGGTGCCAACATGACATAGATGAGGTGGAAAAATGAGTCAGCAAGGAACGTACGCGACTTTCCATTTATAGAAGTCGCGTACATTGTATGCAATTTCTATTTATGGAAAGTCGCGTACACGATTTTCATTTAAAATATTTATATATTTATTTATGTAGTTATTGCCACGTGGGTAGCCTAGACTTGGATGCAACTTTGGAACTTTAAGTGTTCCCGCAAGACAAGGAATGCGTTCGAGTGGGAGCTTTGGCCGGAGCCTCACTACTTGGGAATGTGCCTTTGGAATATTAGTTCTCCAGAGGCTTGTTCGCAGCCGAGTGGGTACCATATTGGCAGTCCAGACTTGGAGGCAGCCTTGGAACTTAAAGTATTTCCGCAAGGCAATTCGAGTGGGATAAAGACAATTAACCTATTTATTTGAAATAAGATCAAAATAATAGGTTTTTTTTTTGTTAAAAAATATAAAGAGTAAAATTAACATTTTTTTTTTGCGAAGGAGAGTAAAAAAAACATTTGTTTTATAGTAAAGAAATAATATAAAAATAACAAATTTTTTTTGTTACAAAATATAAATAGTAGATATAAATTATTAATATTAAAAAAGGGAAAATAGAACTTTTAATATATTTGAACATAAAAATAACAATTTGTTTCGATTAAAAAGTATAAATAGTAAATAAGAAAGCAACGAAGAAATCAATGTCGGCAGCAGGCCATATATAACGTAAAAAGTCTATTATAGTAAACTAAAATTGTACATGAGGGTGGCCATGGCTCGAGCTGGAGCGACGTCGACGTAACACGAACTCGCGTGCCTAGGACACGTTTTTAAATGTAAGTATTCTTTATCTTTTATTTTTATAAGTTATAATGTTAATGTAGCATTAATTTTATTTGTCTTGTTTAAATAATTTGTTAATACGTAGATATTGTATTTTCATTATAAAAAAAAATCATATTTTGTACTAAAAAAAATACATGCCTATTAAAATTTAATATGAATATTTAACCTCGTCTAATGGGGTAGATTTTTTTACAGTACAATATGTAGGGCTTGAAATTCGAACTCACAACTTTTTGATAAAAAATAGATGTCTTAATCGGTTGAGTTATGCTCAGATTAGTAACAAGATGATGTTCTTACACTCATATAACATGACAATAATTAACCTATCTCAAAAACTTTAACCAACTCTATGGTCGTGCATAAGTGGGATTTGAATAAAACAAGGTCCTAATTAACGTTGATTTGATATTCAGTCCGTGGAGTGAAGACTCATTCGACAAATCTTCTATGAAGTGTACACGACAGTAAGAAACATGGTTACTTAACTATATGTGAGTTGTCTATACGTGTTTCGTGCGAAACTCTACTTTGATAGATATAGTTGGCGTTCCAATTCAATTGAAGTTGAGTCCATTCTACCTGATAAATGAGAGTAATTGTCATTGTCTTTTTCAGGTAAATATATTAGTGATCATATACATGCATGAGGTCCCCATCAAATTAACATGACAATTTTAACTGGAAATACAACATATATGTTTTTTTAGTACAACATGTGGAGTGAGAGATCGAACTTTCAACATCTAGGTTGGAGATATATGTCAATTACCGTTGGGTTATGTTCGCTTTGGCAATACAACATAGGTTAAATCACACTTAAAATTTAAATATAATTAATCAAAACACTCAATTTAATATTAAATCAAACATGGTACAAAAATGTCCTATCTAACTCTAAGGCTCCTCAGAGCCAAGTCACTTGCCTCGATAGAAACCATAAATCATTCCTTTGATCCAATTAAAATAATTCCAAAATTACTATGAAACAATACAATGGCCGAAGATTTAATCATGAAAATTTAAGCAACTCTAGAATAATTACAAACTATATATATATATATATATATATATATATATATTTGAAAGCTTGATGGAAAATTACTCAAAACATGGAGGAAGCTCTTGATTTAGGATTGTTTGGGGATAAAAATACCCTGGATCGTGGAGGACGTTCGTTGGTGTTCAGGGAATAAAGGAAGTATCCCAGGTCCACCTCGAACCTACCGAGGAGACTGGGTTTGCCCATAAACAGGGCTAAGTGTAAAAAGCCCTGGTTCGACTTGGACGGGTTCGATCTGCTCAAACCCGACAGGTTCGACATAAAAAAGACAAAGGTAACCGCCGGTCGTGAGCACTGTCGGACCCGCCACCTATAAATAGAGCGCCTCATTTCACAGACAGGTATCGAATCTCACCTCGAATTTAATATTGAGTCTGACTAGAACTAAGTTGAGCGTCAGAGAGTTTGCCCTCTTGTACAGGTTCACTCTTGAGTTCAGGTTAAGCCGGGAGTCGGGTTCGAGCTTGGTTCATAAAACAGTGTTGTGCAATTCCTTGCATAAACAAGGATCACTATTCTCGTGAAGAGATAAATATTTATGGAACTTGTACCCATAGAAGGGTTTTTTATTTTTACTTTTTTATTCTGTAGACGTCGGATACACTACAAAGGAAAAAAAAAACATATAATAATGATAATAAGAATTTAGGGGAAAAAAAGAATTTATTTAACCATTAAAAACTTTCAAACCGATCAATTAGTTTCTCTACCTCTATCACCCTTCCTTTCCCTTTTCTTATTTCTTTTATAATTAATATCCTCGGATGAAATTATTTTTTCTTTTGTAATATAATATATGAGGTGAAGAGTTGAACTCACGATACTTTAGTGGTAGATAAAGTGTCTTAACCCATTGTGGTATATCATAACTTTTGATTTTTTTATAACATTATTTCTCTACACCTTCTTCTCATTGTTATGATGGTCCCTCACTATTTTAAAATTTCTTGTTTTATCTCTCTTTTTAACAATATTAAAAAATTGTTAGTTAAAAAAAATTTATATATATATAATTTTGGGTAAAATATACTCAACCTCAAGTTTCAATTGAGTTGTTCCTAAGTTTCAAAAAGTGACATTTTAGTCCCCAATCTTTAGAAAATGATTCTAAATGGTTCTTGAGGTTAAACTTCGGTTCCGTTGACGTGATTTATGAGTGAGATATTTATTTAATTTTATATTATTTTTAACACGTATCATTTTGTTTTTCGTTTATCTTTTCCTTTCTCTTTCTTCCCTCTTCTCTTTCTCTTTCTTCCCTCCTCCTCCCCTATGATATTCTCTTCCACGTTCCATCTCTCTTCCTCTCTTCAAAATGTTTCCAATTTAGAGCACCTCATTACTTGACTTGTCCTTGTTGGGATGGATTAGATCACCTTCCGAAATCAAAGAAACCCTAGATGCTCTAGACGGAAATCTTCAGTGCGCGTAGCCCTTTTCCTCATCCATCTTCCTTTTGGGATCGAATGAAAAAAATATACAGAAATCGCGTAATAGAAAAATAACAAACTCAGCCAACCAATCACTCATATGAGAGCAACATGGTCGATAAGGACTGAAATTTATTTATTCGCCTGCAATTTTCGACCAATCCAAAAAATTTTCAACTAGCAATGGTTAATTGTACAAATATATTTCCAGCTCAACTTAACTCTACCTAGTGTTGTTCGGAGGGAGAGAGCCCCGAAAAGACCCACAATTATTGAACCAGATTCTACAATAATCAATTTTCCCAAAGCTTGAAAAGAGTATCAATTAAGATTGTTTTCGAACTTTGTTATGTAGTTCATGCGGCTTCTGACTCAGATTTTATAGTTGTTAGGAAGGAGAGAGTACAGCTTTAAAAGTTTAATTTTTGAGGTTGGAATTCCCTACCGTGGGGGGCTTCGACGATTTTTGTAGAGACAGGAAGAGGAGAGAAAACCAGAATCGAGGAGGAGGGAAGAGAGAGAAAGAAAAGTGGGAGAAAAGAGGGAAAATGATAAATGAAAAAAAATGAACATTTTAAAAATAATATAAAATTGAATAAATATCTCACTCGTCAAGCCACATCAGCATTTCCGTTAGTGTTATTAACGGAAGTTTAACGTCATGGACCATTTAGAATCATTTTCTAAACGTGGAGGACTAAATTGTCACTTTTTGAAACTTAGGATCAAATAGAAACCTATCTTCAAATTCAGGGACTAAAAGTGTATTTTATCCTGTAATTTTTCAAGTATTTATCAATTTTTTTGTTATTATTATTAAATGATATATTTGTTTGTAGTGTGACTAAAATCTAGTTCTAACTAGTTCATTACGCTCATCAGTAATACATGTCCTTGACGTTCAATTTTTTATATATATGTTGAAAATGATGGTTACGAATTTAAATTTAGGACGTGTTTGATAACAAATTTTTATTTTTGGTTTTTGTTTTTTTGTTTTAAATTTTCTAGTTTAAAAAAACTAAAATTATATATATGTTTGATAGTTGTTTTTTGTGTTAGAGAAAAATCTATGTAAAGTAAATATGACAATGGTGTAAGGCAGGAGTCGGGATGTCCTTTCCTATTCTCGTCTTCACGAAAATTTTTAGTCCCCATCTCCACCCTATTCTCCTATTTCTAGAATAAAGATCAAGGTTGAGGAATCCTCACTTAGGCAAGATGATCTTTGCGAGGAATTATCGGTTTAGTGTAATAAATTTTAATTGTGTTTAGAATTCAAAAAAATAAAAGAGAAATAAATATATATAATTTTATATTCATTTTACTGAAAAGTTATTTTTTCTACTATACATAATTAGTTTTAAAAAATATTTAATATTTAAAATTTAATTACTAAAACAAATATATTAATTACATAAAAACGGAAGGGAATGGGGTCGAGGATACAAAATTCATTTCCATTTGTTGGAGCGTGGATCGGACGTGAATTTTTGTCATGCCTAATGTAGAGATATGAAAATAAATTAAAGTTCGGAGAGATAAAATGAAATCCTCTAAACAAAGAATTTAGAGGGAAAGAAGAGTTAGAAAAAAAAATGAGTGAAGAAAAATTTAAAAACAAAAACACAAGATTAGAGCGAGGGTAAAATTGAAAGCAAAAGATATGTTAGAGAAAGGAAAAAATAAAAGATAGAAAGAGAGTAATTAAGTTATAGTGAGAAAAAAAATAGACAAAAAGTTTTTGAAATATATTTGTTAGAGAAAATAAATAAAATTGAATGAAAGAAAATTCAACAAGAAAAAATTTAGATACGAAAAGGTTTGAGATATATTTAAAGACCAAATTTGAGAGAAAGAAAAGTTTGAAAAAATATCAAATTTTTATAGAGAGAAAAATGAGAGTGATATGTTAAGAAAAAAAAACAAAGAAATAAAAATATATGAAAATGATATTTTAGAAAGAAAATAACAGTAAAAATTGGAGAGAAGAAGCTGAGGGGAGATAAATCATTTAAAGAGAGAAAGTTAGGAGGGAAAAAAATTTAGTCAGAAAGAATCACGTTACCGAGCAATATGTCACAGAAAATAAGAGTTGAGCGTGAGAAGAAAATTTGAGATTTTAAAAAACAAAAGCCTGTTACTTAAAATTTACATAGAATTTCAAAAACGATTTTAAATAGGTACAAAACATAAAATTGAATTGATTATTAGGTAAATTATTTTTTCAAAAATAAAAGATCAAAAATTGAAAGTAAAAGATAAAATGGTTATGAAATAGCTCCTAGGTCGATTGATAACTATTTTCTTATTTTTGATTTTTGATTTTTAGTTTTTAAAAAATAGAGTTACTCGATAATTCATTCAATTTTATGTTTTTTTTTTCAAAAGCTATTTTAAAATTCTATATAAATTTCAAAAATTAAAAAAGTAGTTTTTAAAAATATATATTGTTTTCTAAAATTTTACTTTTTCTTCCAATACTTAACTTTTTTTTCTTTATATGTATATCAGTCAAATTTCTTTCTAACTATATTTTCTTTTTCATAAATTTCTATCTAAAAAATTTATTTCTCTCTAAAATTTGAATATTTTGAATATTTATCATTATTTTTCTCTCTAAGATTTTTATTTTTATTTTTTTGTTTTTTCCTAATAGATGGCTCTCATTTTTCTTTCTATAGCTTTAATATTTTCTTGACTTTTCTATCTCTAAAATTTTGTGTTTTTATAAGTTTTCTTTCTCATCCTAATCTATTTTTCATCTAAAAATTATATTTTATTTTCTCATCTTATTTTCTTTTATTATATCTTTTATTTATTTATTTTTATTTATTTATCTTTCTATAAAAGAATCTTGTTTTTTATCTCTAAATTTTTTTCTCATTATAATTTTTCTTTTTCTTTCTAATTTTTTTTTAACATATCATTCCTCTCAACTTTACTTTTTTTTTNAACTTTACTTTTTTTTTTTCTAAAACTTTTCTCTATTGGTCTCTAACTTTTCTTTCATTTTATTTGTTTCTAAATTTTTCTCTCTCTGAAATTTTGTTGTCATATCTCTAAATTTGTATTTTTATGTTTTTACATTAAAGACTACCAAAATTTGCCGGTCAGGTCCCTTGTTCCAAGAATAGTAAATGTGTGTCCCATCTCTCCCCATTCTAGTTTTTAGATAATCAATATATATTTCGTTAACATATTTACTAAATTGTGAAGAAAATATTAAATATTTTTTAAAACTAATTATTTATACTAGTAAATAATACTTCTAAAAATAATTAATATATATTTATAACACTTTTTTTAGTTTTTAAATTCTAAATTTTTTTAAAATTAATTACAAAATCAGTAACTTTTTCTGCGAATATCCTCATCTTCAAATAAGGATTCTTTAACCTAGATCTTGATTTCAAAACCGAAGAATGAAGTGGAGACAGTGGACTAAAAATTTTCACAAGTACGAAAATGAGAGAATACATCTTTACTCCCGCTCCACATCATTGTCATCCTTACTCTACATACAATTTTCTCTCTAATATATATTTCCAATTGTCTAAGTTTTTTAAAACAGAAAACTAAAAATGGCTACCAACTTGTTTGGTTTTCGGTTTTTTTCTTTTTAAATTATCAAATATTTATGGGTTTTATTTTTTAAAAAGAAGAATGAGAAAAACCAAAAACAAAAACTAAAAATGTCACTGTTATCAAACCGGTCCTAAGCTATTAAAGTTTCATTTCAAGACTCATAATTTCTGTAAGTTTATGTGATGTTTGTGAATTTTCTGGAAATATTTTTGAAGATATATCCATGTATTTGAGTTAATATTTTGATTTATTTTCCAAACACACCCTTATAAAAAAAATAATTTTTATTTAAATTACTTGTTAAAAAAACTCTGGAACTCACCCGTTAATAGGGTGTTCAAAAAACCCGGTGACCCGGACAACCCAATCCAAACCGTAAGGGTTGGGTTGGGTTAAAAATGTTTTCAGGTTGGGTTGGGTTGAAATTTGTAAGAACCAAAATTTCAGTTCAGTTCGAGGGTTCAATAATATTTTGGTCGGTTCAACCCGAACCGAACCGAACCTATTAAATTAAAAATATATATATATTTATATATTATTATAATTTAAGGTTTGTTGTGTGCCGCCTCCCTCCCCTCCCCCCTTTCTTGCCTCCTCCCTCCCCTGCGTCTCCCCTTCGTCCCCCTCCCTTCCTCTTCTGTCTCCCCCTTCGTCTCCCTTTTCCCTTTTTTGTCTCCCCCTTCGTCTCCCTCCTTTCCCCTCCTGTCTCCCTCTTCGTCTCCCTCCACACCATCTCCACTTTCTACACCCATAACCTCAAAATCGTTAGCAACCTTAGATTTACCGTCCAGAAAGTTCTCCCACGAACATTAACCTCCATCGTGCATCTGATAATGCTTCGATATTGGTGCCACCGTCTAAATTTACTTGGGGCTGTTCAATTGGTCGCCGGAGATAGAAACGACGGTGTATACATTTTCATCTCTTCGTTGCCCTCAATTTTTCTTCATCTCACTTTCTCTTATCCTTATCAACCTGGCGATCCGACTCGACCCGGGTTGGGTTGGCTACTGTGTTTGGTTCCATCGGTTCCTTGATCTAGCCAAAATTTGGGTTGGTCCAAAAAACTTCCCAGACCCGACCCGACCCAACACAATTTTTTTTGGGTTGGGTCGGGTCGGGTCGAGTTGGCTACTGTGTTCCGTTCCATCGGTTCCCTGATCTAACTAACCAGAAAATTCAGGTTGGTCCCAAAAACTTCCCAAACCCGACGCGATCCAACCCGTGAACAGCCCTACCCGTTAATATGTTTCTTCTCAAAGTTCCAATGAAAAGCACTACTATCGCAAAGTTAACATAAACTCTCCAATGATGAAACTATATTTTAATACTTATACAACAAGAGTGGATTGATTTTCTTAAATTTATGATTTTTAAGTCGATAAGAGCATAGCTTAACGGGTTAAGACACCTATATATATCCGAATGGTTTTGAATTTGAATCCTCACACTACTAGAAAAATGACCTTCAATGACAGACTTCATTTATGACAATGAAATAATTGTCATCTTTTAAGGTATCAAGAAAAGTGATATCATGACAGTTTGGAAAAATTATCATAAATACACTTACGAGTTATAGCTTGTCATAAATAAATCACCCATCACAGTTAAAAACCATCACAAATAACATATTTGATGACAATTTATATTTGTTATGGAATAGAGCAAAAAACTTTGATCTCAGTCGAATAAGACGTTTTCACGACAGATTTTAATTGTCAAGAAAACCTTTTTAACGACATTTTTTAAGTGTCACGACAAATTGTATAATGACAATTTGACAAATGTCATGGAATATTTAATCACGACATTCTATTCATTGTCATGAAAATTTGTATAACGACAACTAATAACTGACATAGTATATATAATACGATAACAAGTTTAACGATAACAATTTAAATATTTTTTTTGTTGACATTTATTGCAGGTTTTTAACTGTCATAACTATGAAATTGATTGACAATTTTCATATAACTTAATAAAACCTATGATGACATGTTTTTTTAAAGTTATTTTCCACTATAGCTAGTACCGATCAATTGTGACATATTTCACATATAAAATTGTATGTAGTCTTACATCAACCTCGTGCATTATTAAACTATATTTAGATGTAGATGAACCAAGTATATAAATAAATTATTCATATGCAGTAAGATAATATATTGAAAGTTCGAAGTATTAATATACAATTTAAACAAACTATTCAACCGTACATCAATAGCCTAGTGCATGCTAACCCAACCAAAGAAAGTCACAATCTTCGAATGACGATTCTCCATGGAGTATCTCGCAATACCTAAACAATGAAACAAATCAGAAACATTTATTCATCCAGATCATAGTAATTGTGAAATGGTCAAAAGTATAGTATGTAGCTAACATATTACCATTCTATGGAATATCAGTTGCTATCACATATCCGTTTGCGGTATGCCAAAAGTATCCTTAACATTCTTTCTCCATTCCTATACGAATATAATAGACACAAGACGTTTTGTTTTTGGGTGGTGTTTGGGATAACATATGATACTCAAGTGTGCACTCACCATTACACATGAAAGTCTCAATTACAAAGTAAATTCAAAGTAATGTTACCAAATGGACTTAGTGCACTTCACCTTAATCATTAGGATCTCCATGCCATTTTCCAAAGGTGTATTTCCATTCTCCGGCTAAACTTTCATCGTTGTTCGTGTCATATTTAATCCACCTACTCTCCCATCCATACTTAATATTACCAACCAACATAGCTAATAAAAGGCAAAGCAAGATTTTTGTATTCACAGTTAAAACAAAATGTATCAAAGTAGAACTTCATTTTTCAATCTGTCAAGAAAGCAAAGCAAAATGTTTGAAAGAACCATCAAGTATATATACAATTAAAACAATCACGATTTCTGTATTTTCAACTCCATGTTTCAACTAAAAATTTATCAAAGCAGAACTAAAAATGCTTATAATATTGATGATCTAAAATTAAGTATGGGAAATTTTCATTTGAGCAAACTCATTATTTGAGCCAGGAACAAATAGATTATAATATATTTCAAAGAGATCTTACCTCTTTGCAAATACGAAGCTAGCTTCTCAAAAAATTATTTTGTGCAACATACCTAGACAAGTCATATGTCATAAACAAAATATTAACAATTAGATGTTGTTCGCAAATAAGTACACTACTAGCTAAAGAAGCAATAACGCATGTCAACAAAACATGGACAAAGAGTCATATGGTTGAAGCTAATTTAGTGGCAGGAGACATGATGTGTGAGTTCAATTCAATACAAGATGAGCTACAAAAGATATCATATATCACCTAAGGTGTAAATATGTCATTCGACAAAGTAGAGCAATTGTTGTGATTGAAAAAGTCGTACATTAACAAGAGGACTACTACAAACACGGAAACATGAATGATAGAAGCAGATGGCTCTTTCAAAACTTTCACAACAACAAATACATGAACAAATTAGGCAATCAAATGATGAGCTGAAGGGAGAGTTTTGTCGTCGCACAATGAGTACTATATGGCCTCATGAATTCACAACAATTCATTGTAATAGTTAATAAAAACCACTTTGAGCAGTCAACATTTTATGGTTAAACCTTATGGATACCAACCGTTAGCATAGTTACAAGGATATAATTTAATTCCAACAATTTCATAATCTATCGAGGTAATTACTTAAATGAAATGCTTAATTTTGAATACCACGGTAATAACCCTATAGCTCAAAGTAGTTTTAATTTAACCAATCAGGACATACGTATGCTGTAGAGCTTAGGCAACTTGATTCCAGAAGTAATGATACTCTTTCCCCAATCAAGTTTTTTTTTCAAGAACTTCTTGGCTCTCATCCATTTCATCAGTACGGACCCACGATCACATTCTAAGAAAACATACACATCTAAGACATAGATACATTCAGATATTTTATCAAATAATTAGTGGGCAAGTTCATAAACAAAAGTCAACAAGAGAGAAAGACCTGTGATAGAGACCATTTTGGAGCCAGACTTTGCATGGATAGTGATGGTGCCCAAAGAAGAAGAAACACATTGAAGACAGGAGGTGAAATTGTTCCAAGCCGAAGAGGGGAGAGCAAGATGTTTGGGCTAATGTTCATCTTCATCTTCATTCAAATCGTCATTCAGATCCTCGGGAGAGGGAGAGGAATCGAGAGAGGGCGGTGACCAGCAACATAGAGAGCGATGGAGGGAGCAGTGGAAGAACAAATGATGGGCGGTTTAGGTGGGAGAATGAAAAGGAGTTTTGTCTTTATTTTTTTTATCATATTTTAATTATTTAAATTAAAGGGCAAAATACATTATTGGTCCCTAAGGTTTGAGGTAGGTGTCTATTTGTTCTCTGAAGTTTCAAAATGAACACTTTTGGTCCCTTAGGTTTGAGGTAGGTGTCTACTTGGTCCCTGAAGTTTCAAAATGAACATTGTTGATGCAAAAATCTGTTAAGGCACGGGGAACGACCTGGGAGGTCGGCCGGCAGCACTTAGAACGATTCCTGGGGTACCTGCAAGGAGGTAGGCCACTCCGACGTCCAAGTCAATATAGAGTCCGAGCTCAACAGATCAGTATCAGACATATTTTCATACCTGAGCATAGTTCGCGGGGGTGCATTTATAGCAATGAAAGGAGGCAGATAGTTGTCCCATCGGGGTATTAGCCCGCTCGAGCAGGGCTCTCCCGAGTGACCTACGGTTCCTGCTACTGATCGGTCTATTCTCTGTCACGATCGATGGCTTTGGCTGCGGAGCCTTCGAGAGCAGGTCGGTGGATGCCTGAAGTTAGAACAGGTCGGCAAGTCCATTCATCTGGAACAGGTCGGACGTCGACGACCCCTCCAACATTGGCCCCCTCTCAGGTCATTCCCCATGCCTTGACAGATTTTTGCACCAACAGTTGGCGCCGTCTGTGGGGAACGTTTATCATAAGCCATATCGAACAAATCGTTTAGTCGCTAGTCATGACAGAAGGTTCCCAAATGTCAAGCAATCATCA
>NW_019104780.1:120252-138284 GCF_001995035.1 Momordica charantia
GTTCTAACTTCAGGTATCCGCCGACCTGTTCTTGAAGGCTCCGCAGCCAGAGCCATCGGCCGTGACAGGGAATAGACTGGTCAGTAGCAGGAACCGTAGGTCACTCGGGAGAGCCCTGCCCGAGCAGGCTAATACCCCGATTGGACAGCTATCTGCTCCCTTTCACTACTATAAATGCACCCCCGTGAACTATACCCAGGTATGAAAATCTGTTTGATACTGATATGTTGAGCTCGGACTCTATACTGACTTGGGTGTCGGAGTGGCCTACCTCTTTGCAGGTACTCCAGGAATCGTTCTAAGTGCTGCAGGCCGACTCCCAAGTCGTTCCCCGTGCCTTGATAGATTTTTGCATCAACAAACATGTTTGGTCCTTAAGGTTTAAATTAGGTGTTAACTTGGTCCCTGAAGTTTTCAAATGAACACTTTTGGTCCCTGAAATTTGAGAAATAGTTTTAAATGGTCCCTAATTTTTTTTACTTTTAATTAACTATTATTAAAATGACGTAGAAAATTGCAATTAAATTATTTATTGTAGTTGCTGACATGACAAATTATATTAATTAAATAATATATGTGTAGGTGATGATACTTTCTCTCTCCTCTCCTCATCTCTTCCTCTCTCTTTCTCCTACCCTTTTCTGGCGACCACCACGTCTTTGCCACCACCGTCCGCTATTCATATCGGACATATATTATTTAATAAATATAATTTGCCACATAACCAACTACAATAAACAATTTAATTGCAATTTGCCACGTCATTTTAATATTAGTTAATAACAGTAAAAAAATTAAGGACCATTTAGAACTACTTTTCGTACTTGAGGGACCAAAAGTGTTCATTTTAAAATCTCAGGGACCAAGTTGACACCTAATTTAAACCTAAAGGACCAAAAGTGTACATTATGAAACTTCAGGGACCAATTAGACACCTACCTTAAACTTCAGGGACGAAAAGTGTTCATTTTGAAACTTTAGGGACTAAGTAGACACCTACCTCAAACCTCAAAGACAAAAAATGTATTTTGCTTTAAATTAAATAATTAATTTTTTTAAAAGAAATTTGTAAATGAGAGTGTTAATGATATTATTGTGAAGGTTTTTAATTAAAAAATATTAATAAAATTTGTTTTTAAAATTTTAAAAATATAACATAATATTTATTAGTTTTAATATTTTTTATTGCAATTCTAAAAATATTTTAACAAATTTAAAAGTAATAGTAAAAACATATTTAAAATGTTTGCCTAAAACACGAAAGAATCAAGCTTAGGAATTCTCTTGATATTTTTGGAAATTTGAACATATGGAAAAAAATATATATATGTTCCAAATACGTTGCCACGTATAAGGTATAAATAAACTTAGGGTATTTAACAAGCTAGACTTGCATATGAAAACTTATCTTATGTGTTGAATAGACTTTGGTATTTCTATTCGTGTCTTGTTGGTTCTCAAGATTAAACAGACATTCAAATCTGTATTAGGAATCATTAAGGGGACATAACTGGAATTATCAAATTAGGTGCTATTGAGAGCTTTGATATTTTAGAACATTAATTTATAACCTATTCAATATGGCTTCTTTAAATTTTTAACAACATTGCATAAAGTTATAAGAAATTTACTCTCATTAAGGGCACCGGTATTCAATATAGAGAGGTCTTTATTCCTAGATATCTTAAAAGTTATCATGTATCAATTCATAGTGAATGAAATCGTTATGGAATATGATGGATTGAAAAGATAAGGTCTAGAACATTTGCTAACTCCTTTAAGGATTTGTAGAGCTAATAAGTAATATATATTTTTAGGCAAATCTAAGATGTATGTTGCTTATAAAATGATTTAAAGCTAAAAAATGTGTGATAAGAAATATGACAAATCATTTTTCCTTACCCTCAGTCTATTTGGAGAAAGCACTCAAGATTGTTATAAAAAAGTTTAAGTGATGTACCAAATAAAGAAACAACTAAAATCACTTGCAATTCAAGGTTTTATGAGACTTGGACTTAAGGTTTTTAATTGTCATCTAGATACACTAGTCTTTCAATATATATAATTTCTAAAGTTAGTTCCACTTAAAGTTGATGTGGATGAGATCTTAAAATTTCTTAAGGATGATGAATTTGGGGAGAAGATAAAGTAAAGAATGTTGTATTTAAGAGAAATTTAGTTATTTTATCTTTATAACAATATTAATAAAAAATAAAAATTCCACTCATTTTAGTCAAACAAACTCAACATCGTTAAAAATGTCATTAAAGTAAGTAGAAGAGATAGGAGAAATATGATTATAAAGATATAAGTTTGATAAAAAGAGTATATTCTCTACCATCAAACAAAGTCTTATCTCTTAAAAGGAAAAATGAATGTTGTAAAGAATGTGTTGAAACAACAAACAACGAAGATATTTTACATTTTGTTATATTGCTTTTAAAAGGTAATGTAACAAATATAAGACTCATCTAGTTGTTCTGGTTTCAATTCTTAAGGCTGACATTAATTTTTAGAGATCTTTTTCTATGGCTTCTCGAAAAGTTCTTTCAAGTAAATGACATGATACTTATAACTTTTTTGAGTTGTGTCAAGTGAATATAAAGATAGGTTTCTTAGGGCCAGTTTGATAACCATTTTAGTTTTTGGTTTTTGATTTTTCTTATTTTTAGTTTTTGGTTTTTGGTTTTCTGTTTTTAAAAAACAAAAACCATATATGTTTGATAACTATTTTTTGTTTTTTGTTTTTAAGAAACAGAAAACCAAAATATGTTTGGTAACCATTTTTTGGTTTTTGTTTTTAAAAAGTTAGAAAATTGAAAATACATATTAGAGAGAGAAAATTTTATGTAGAGTAGAGATGACAATGGTGTGGATGCAAGTGAGGATGCTCTCTCCCATTCTCGTGCTCGTGAAAATTTTTAGTCTCTGTCTCCACCTCGTTCTTGGGTCCGAGAGATGCTCTCGAGAAAAATATTCGGTTTTATAATTGTTTATAATTATTTTTAGAATTTAAGTATAAAAAAGTGTAATAAATATATATTAATTATTTAAAAAATAGAATCGGGGACGGGGTCGGGCATGCATTTCCTATTTTTGGGACACGACCCTACAAAAATTTTTGTCTTCCCCTAATGTATAGAGATGAAAATACAAGTTTAGAGAGATGTAAATAAACTTTTGGAAGATAAATTTTAGAGAGGTAAATAAAAAAATTTAGAAAAAAAATAGTTAAAGAAAAGTTAAAAGACAAACAGAGAAAAATTGTAGAGAAAAAAATAAAGTCAAGAGGAAAAAATAGTTAAAAAAAAATTATAAAGAAAGAGAAAAATTAGAGTGGAAACAAATTTAGAGAATAAAAACAAGATTCAAAACATAATTTTTAGAGAAAATAAATAAATACAAAGATAAATAAAAGTTACGGTGAAAGAAAATTAAACGAGAAAATAAAATATAATTTTGAGAGGAAAAAAAAGATTACCGAGAGAAAGAAAATTTATAAAAGACAAAAAAAAGTTAAAGAAAAATATTAAATTTTTAGATAGTGAAATGAAACTGGTCTATTAGAAAAAATAACAAAAATACATAAACTTTTGGAGAGAGATAAATAATAATAAATATTCAAAATATGAAAATTTTAGATAGAGAGAAATAAAATTTGTATAGAGAAATTTAGAAATAAAAAAATTTTAGAATAAGAAATAAATTTTTTAGACATGAATATGAGAAAAAAAAAGTTGAGTATTAGAAGAAAAATCAGATTTTGAAAAACAAAAACATGTTTTTGGAAACTATTTTTTTTGTTTTGAAATTTACATAGAATTTCAAAATGATTTTTTTTAAAAAAAATAGAAAATTGAATTGTTTAACAAACAAACTTGTTTTTGAAAAACTAAAAACAAAAAACCAAAAATAAAAAACGAAATGGTTATCAAACCGGCCCTCTTTAGTTTCGTGATTTTAGGTTTTTAAAAATATGATTGTTTGATAACCACTCCAATTTTCGGTTTTTGATTTTTCAAAAACCAAAAAAGTGTTTTCAAAAATAGATTTCTATTTTTCATTTTTTTTCTTTCTCATATTTATCTCTAATAAATTTCTTTCTCAGTCAAAAATTATTTTTTTCTTTAAATTTTTCTATACATAATTTATTTTTCTCTCTCTAAAATTTTCATATTTTAAATTATTTCTGTCTCTAAAATTTTTTTATCTTTTATGTATATTTATTTATTTTCTTTTTGTTTTAATAAACCACTATCATTTATCTCTCTAAAAATTTAATATTCTCTCAAACTTTTCTATGTCTGCATTTTCGTTTTCTGAAACTTTTATTTATTTTCCTAATCTATTTTTCACTATAAATGGTTAAATTTCTTTGATTATAACTTTTATTTATCTTTTTATTTATTTATTTTCTCTAAAAAGTATATTTTGAATGTTATTTTTATCTTTAAATTTTTTCTCACCATCATTTTTCTCTTTTCTTTCTAATTTTTCTTTTTTTTTCTTTAACTTATCTTTTCCTCTAAAATTTACCGTTTTTCTCTAAAATTGGTCTCATTTTGTCTTTAAATTTTCTTTCTCTACTTTTATTTTTCTAAATTTGTTTCTTTATCTCCAAAAGTTTTTTCTTTAAAAAGTTTATTTTCATCCATCTAAACTTGTATTTTCATGCCTCTACATTAGGGATGACATAATTTTTTTTAGAACAACATGTGGAGGTGGAGATTCAAACTCATGATCGTTTGGTCGGAGTAAGTGTTTAAACTAGTTGAATTATGCTAGGTTGGCTTTACTAACCAACTAACCTAATAATATGGATGAATATATTTTTATTTATATCTTATATTATGATTAACCTAAATATTGTTGGGTTAACTTTTAATTAATTTTCATTCCTAATTTACATTTCCAATAATATATTTTTGCTATAATTTGCAACTATCCTTTTAAGTTAACTGCATGAGTTTAATTTACAAATACTCGAGCCATTTGGGAAGTTTGAAGCTTCTGTGTGCAAGATTTCTATGGTACGAAATGGTAATTGCCATACCTGTAATAATGTATAATGCAACAAAGACCCAAAAAGCACCCCAAGTGAAATGGAAGGGTGCCAAAATGCAAAGTAGATAGAACAAGAAAAAGATAGAAATAAGGAACATTTATATCTAACTTCTCCCACTTCATCAGGTTCTTCTTTTGAAGCTTCCATTGCTGTGGTTGAATTGAGGCTTCTTCGTCTATTTATGGGGCTATTAAATCAAGTAGTTAGATCTTCTTTATTTAATACGCCGTCGTACCTAACTAGGTAAAAAAGAAAAAAAAAGATTAAAAACTATGAGTTTAGAAAATGAATCCATTATTATTGTGTAAGTTTTTAAAATAGTTTCATCTTGTGGATAGTTAATGTTGGCCTTCTGAGAGTAGTGCTTTTAATTCGAACATTGCGAAGAAAAACACCAAGGGGTGATTAATAAAAGGAAAATAATAATGGTAACCACTTCAGGTATGTTGAGCAATTGCTTTAATTGTAGTAACTTGTCACTACTAAAACTAATAGTTTCCACTATTAAAACTAGTATAAGGGAAAACTAGTTTTAGTAGCGACAAAAAGTCTCACACATGAGAGCAATTGCTCAACATATCTTAATTAACTACCACTATTATCATCTCTTGTTCTTATCTTATTGTTATTATCGTGTTGATGTTGATTTCTGTCAAGTATCAGAAACCGATGAGAGCTTCACTCGGATGAGCTATAAAGGAGCGAGTTAAAGAGAGAAGACCTTTAAAAACAGGAAGAACTCTGAAGCTCAAGTTAGTCGGAGTTCTAGCTAAGTAGTTAAGCTTCCTACATAATTTCACACCAGAGCAAGCGAAGTAAGGGTGTATTTATAGTGGGATAGTGGGTAATTACCTGTCTCATCAAGTGTAAAATTAATTCTCACGATGGTGTAACCAGGTTTATGTCTTTTCAATGATAAAAATAAAAAAGAAAAAAATCATAATTTTGAAATTGAAAATGGAAGAATGGTCATTAAGGCTTAAAAAAAGAAAAAAAGGAAAATATATTTTGGGAGGTCAGTATGTGCACATGATTTTGGTGGACATGTGCCTAACAAAGAAATTGGACAAGCAAGAGATTGGCGAGAGAGAGAGAAAAGAAATAAAAGAACAAAAATAAAATAAAATAAAAGATAAAAAAGAAGAGGGGAAAGAACGAACAAGATTAGGAAGAACAGTTTCACAAAATTTATGAGGATTAGAAGCCGAGAATCTTGTTTTCTAAGTTGAATTTCGAAATCTCAACTATGAACTTGGTAACCAAACTTGATACCTTGGATGATATATTTGAAAAGAAATTGAACCGGGTTTTATGGATTTTTTCTTTGAAGCAATCCATTGAAACTTGTTGTAAGTTGTTCATGTTATATTTACTATTCTGCTATGCATATCAACATTAATCTATAATAGTACATCATATAATGATTCTACGGCATATATTGAGTTTTGATTAGGATATAACCGTTTATGTGTACTTGATAATTCAAATTTAAAGAATGAGAGGTTAGAGGAAACCCATAGTTCGATTTATGTAATGCACCCGAGGGATACAAAGATGTATTGAGAATTGAAAGAATTTTATTGGTGGCCAGGTAGAAGAGAGAAATAGCAGTATCTTGATGTTTGATTTGTCAGCAAGTGAAGCCGATATGTCTGAAAGCTGCAGGACCTTTGGTTCCACTACCGACTCCATCATGGAAATGGAAGCATGCTACTATTGATTTTGTCTTTGGACTTCCTTACATTCGAGGTGGTCATGAGGTTATTTGAATGATAGTTGATAGGTTGACAAAGACCGCTTGATCTTTGGCTATAAAAATCACCTTTTCTCTTGATAGGTTGGCTAAGATGTATGTGATTGAGATAGTTAGATTGTGTGGAACTCATGTATTTGTTTTCTCGAATAAAGATGCCAGATTTACTTCTAAGTTGTTGCCTAGTTTGCAGCAAACTTTGGATACTAAATTATATTTTAGTACAATTTTTTATCTTCAGATAGATGGATAGTCAAAGAGACTGATCTAAATAATGGATGATATGTTACGAACTTGTGTTAGTCAAATTAGAGGTAGTTTAGATACTTATTTGTATCTTATAAAATTCGCTTATAATAACAGTTACCACTCTAGTATAGAGATGATGCCATTTGAAACATGGTATGACATTAATGTCGAACTTCAATTATTGAGATGAATTTGAAGAAGGATGTACGGTTAATAAATCTTTTAACTTGTGCAATTACAACTGAAAAGGTGAAATTAATTCTTTAAGTTTAAAATGGCACATGACCGACGGAAGGGTTTGTTAAGTGTCGAGAAGTTCCGAAAGTTATGGCAGGTAAAAAAAGTTGTTCTCGATAGTCATCTGGGAAGGGTTTGAATTTGGTAGAAAAAGAAAAGTTGAGCCCAAGATTTATAGGTTCATAACCGACCCATCGAAAGTTTTTCAGTTGCAATCAGTGAAGTAAAAATGAGAATCTCTCTTTCTAAAGAGGAGTTGACAGAGGTTTTGATAGGAAAGAACATGTGTTGCAAAATAAGATCTTTTTTTTTTTTTTTATAAGGTTTTGTGCAGAAACCGTCAAAAACCGTGTAATGAAAGAGACAATTAGGAAAAGTGAAGAAATTGTTGTGAAAGGAAATAGAATAGGATTTTATGGGTTTTCTTTTTCTATAAGGAATCCAATGAAATTGTTGAGAGTTGTTCATGTTGTGTTTAAGAAAATTGCTTAGGAGATTTTCAACATTCATAAGAGTTTCAGCACATAAGTTAAATATTTACATGTGAGTTATTTTATTTAATATTGTAGACACATATTACTAATGGTTATTTTTATTAAATATTTTTAGACATTTAATATTGGATTTGTGAGTGGGTTATTTTACAAATGTTTTTAGTTACATATTATTATAGAATTTGAAGAAATTATATAATTATGTATGATTTAATATTTTTTTGTTGAGAATGAGAGAAAATATGTTTGTTTGAGAATTTAAAAATATTTTCAAGAATCTGTAAATGCTTTATGATTTTCAGATAAATGGTTGAAGTTTAAGAAATGTTTTGAGAAAGAGAGAAAGTTACGAAATGTTATTTAGAAAGAGATTTCGTAACTGATTTTAGAATTTCATAAAAGGTTCTTTAGACATAGAGCTTTTAGAAATAGTTTGAGCAATATAATTTTATGAAATGTTAAAAAGAAAAATTTTAGAAATGATTTGACAAAGTTAGAAAAATTCTTACAAAGAAGAATTTCAGAATAGGTTATGAAATTAATAGTTTTATGTAGAATGTGGGTTTCAAACCACTACATTATTGTACCCAGGTGATTACTCGTATGCTATATGAACATGTTTATGTAGTTTCTATAATATACCCTATTGATGTAGAAATTTGGCTTCTTAGGATTCTGCCAAATTCCCATCAATCTTCTAGAATAAAAGGGATCGACTAGACTTACAAAACAGTATAGCACTAACGACCGGTGTGGCTCTTGGCACACAGGCTCCGATGCTTAAGTTAGAATCGGAGTAGTCGAGTATGGAGAGTACGGTATTTCGGCATAGCAAATAGTAGGGACTTGTAGCGTACCTCAACTATGAGTATTTTCCTTCACTTTATTGGGGGAAAAACCTAGTATCATTAGTAGGATATCTTATCTGAATCTAGGGAGAATCCTGAGGTCATCAGGATATCTTATCCTTTTGAATATAGGATATAATCTTAAGGCCATCAAAATATCTTCTCCTTTTGAATTCCTAAGGGAATTTGAATGGTAAGAATAGGAATTTTCTCATCCATAACATACCAAAAATATGAAAAAGTCTTTAGAACCATGCGACTCTACGCATTGAGTAGATATTATTATACTATGCATATCAAGATTACTTTATGCTAGTGGACCAAAAGTATTCTGCTATTTACATTGAGATTCCTATATTTCAGTAGACCAGAATTATTCTGCCATGCATATTGAGATTACTCTATATTAATAGACCAGGATATTCTACTATACGAATTGAGATTATTTTATGCGTATGATAATATTATGGGTCTATGTGTGGTATTGAGCTTTTTCTTGCCTGTTTATGTTTGAATGGAGATACTTTACAAATGTTATAGAAGTTTTATTAAAGAGTTTCTTACGAGGAAGCTTTATCGAGTTTTAGCTGAAGAAGTTCTATGACGTTTTAGTTTTATGAAGTTTTACAGAGATTGAAATTTCAATTGTTTATGAAAAGAGTTGTACGAGATTTTTTTCTTATTAATTTACCACTTACTGAGTTTTCCAGCTCACTCTTTATTAATTTCTTTCCTCCTGAGTTGTACTTGAGTTTCAAAGAGGTAGTAGACCAGTTTTTACCATCAATTGTCGTTTAAGAGTTGCATATCATCTTGTATGTTCACTTAGTTCGAATTGAAAGAAGTTTATCTACACCCTATCTGTAGATAGAATGTTTAGAATGAATGTAAGAATAGTTGATCAGTACAATATTATGTTTTACTTCATAATTCATATAGTGCTTATAGTCAAAGTTTAGTTTAAAGTAAAGAAGAAGTTTGACTACAGACTTCGTAGTTGGTTGGGGTCTATGGTCGATGCGACTCGTTCTAAAGCGAGTACGTGTTTAGGGACGGGTATTGTATGTGAACTACGCTCTAGTGTTGACGAAACTGCATTACATTAGAACGAGGACAGTTTCGCTAAGGGGAGCGAAGTTCGCTAGGTCAATTTTGGGCCTTGTCAGTTTAGACCACCGAGGTCGACCCACGTGGCTCTCGAAGCATCGCCTACTAACATTGGCCCCCTCTCATGTACGGCAGCTGGTCGAGCTACATGGAGTGATTTTGAATGGAGAGGCAGTAACGTGGGGCGTGCTATTCCATCCAACAGTAGTAATTGATAGTAGAAAGAAGGTCGAGCGTCAGGAGTGCTTAACAAGGTGCACTATAGTACTTAGTTGTTTCATATTCAGGCGATCTGGGCCTTTGGATGAGGGGTGACGTGGAGGGCTAGGATTTCACTATTTTGCTTATATATACTGAGAGACTTTTTTACATTCCTTCACCCTTTTCGAACCCCCTTTTGCTCTCGCACCGAGGTTAGTAGCTTGCTCTCGTCTTTGTAAATTCGGTGTAGTTCATAGTTATGTTTGTGATAGTGCATAATGTGAGCAATATTTTATATAAGTTTTTATTGGAATTAAATTAAATTTTCATATGCTCTTAGCAGATTTACGTACCTAAGTCATATTTTGAAAAATTGAGTAATTAAAAGAGAACGAGACACAATTGGACTAAAGTAAGAGAAAAATCAAAGCCCATGAAAGAAAAGAAGACATTTCAGTCCTAGTAGAAGCCAAGATCCCGAAGGGATAGCGTTGAGATACTACCACCGGACGTAGCCAAGCCACAACACCGAGCGGGCAGCATTGAGACGCTACCCTAGAGCATTGCAATGTTTAGAAGACGAAAAACAGTGCGCATTTATGTATTGGAACATCTCAACACCACCAAGAGCGTCTTGAGGCTCCGAAGCTTTCGTCCACCTAATTAGGGTACAACGTGTTGGAAAAATTACATAAATCCTAATTCATAATTATTCTAGAATAAAAGCCATAAAATTCTAGAACAATCAAGACCAAGGATCTAAGCATGGAAGAAAACCAAAATCTATAAAGAGATTAGAATTACCTAGATACATTAGATAGATTGACCATGAATTGCGAGAAGTTGTAGTTTGTGGTCTTCCTCAACTATGCAACCCAGACCAAATATGGGCAGTACTCTCTGTTTGATGGGGAACAGGAGGCTCAAGAAGCATAGTGTATTGGGGACTATAACCATATATTTATAGGTTAATCCTACGGTTTCCCATAATCCCCTACGATTAATGAGCTGGTTTCTACTCAGCAAGCCACACCACTAAATGGGAAGTCATGGCTCCGTAATCAAGATCACTCATATGCCCATTAAATAGCGAAAATATAATTGCTCTTTAATTTGTTACCCACATATGAATTAATTATTAAATTAATTCCAACAATCTCCCACTTGTATAACAATTTTCTTTACTAGCAATTGTATTAATTTATTCTTTAGTGCACAACTCAATGCTATTAAAATAAACTTCCCTTTAATAACAATTTGGTCCATCTCGCATATCGATGAGGAACCAAAGCGGCTTTTGTCTCATGTATAATCGCAACTCAACCTTCAATGATCACCACACCAAATGTACTCAATGACATGGATCAAGAGTGCAAGAACAACATGAGAATTACATGTAATGTGATCTAAACATGTCTATTCCCAACTGGTCCAATTTTATTCTTTAAAGAGATCAAAATTTATGCTTTGTAGTTTTATGTTAAACTATATTTAGAAAGAAAATCATTCAAAGTAACAAAATAAACCATCTTCTTTATTCTGTAGAAAAGAAAACCCACAACTCTAATTTAAGAAAACACAAACTCCCACTCAACTGACATACCATAATTTTCACATCTATATGAGCATTATGCTCGTAAAACTTTTGTGAAAGTCCTTAATGCGCGGATCCGCAGTTATGGAGTTGCATTTCTTTTAACAAAAATACTCAGAATTTTCTTTATCAACTAAAGCTATTCATACAAAAGTTGTTGGTGTAATATGGAAAAATACAAATCTTTGTCAAAACAACCTCATGACAAAATTTGACAACCATATTCTCAAGTTTGTTGCCACATACAAAATACTATGAACACAAACTTTAGTGGTGAAAAAGACTAAAGTGACTCTCTACAACGAGATAGTAGTATCCTGTAACCAATTAGTGAATCTAGCCTCAAAGGTGGATCTAGATGACAACTCAAATTATCAAAATCAAATAGTCTTATGATCTCTAATATGATTTTGATGAGTGAGCATGTAACTTTTTTTTTTTTTGTTAAGCACCTTATAACTCTTTGGATCTAATTAAGAGTTATCAAAAATTACGTTTCATTCTTTATGTGAATACTGCAATTGAAGCATATAGACTTTAAGCATGATTTTTTTTTATTTTACTTTATTATTCAAGGGGCCTCTATTGAAAGTGAGCTTGTCTCCGCTAGTGATTTAAATATCCCCTAGTGCATAAATATTTATGCTAGAGAACTTGCAATACCTTTCAACATAATTTCTTTTGTGAATTCTCAATGTTGAGATTGATCTTACAATATAATTTCACAATATAAAAGAAATATGTTCATGCAAGTTTTCATCCTCTAACAAAGCTTTTATTATGTCGCAGACATATTAAACTAGGTAAATAAATTTACTCTCACTAAACCTGTAATTCATAATTATTACTCTTATTATCTTCCGATATTGAATGTGATAATATCACCATGTACTGAAAATTATGAAATCACAGATAAAATTTTTTCATTGAGACCACCGATGAATATAAACCTTTTGAAACTTTCTATTACTAGATCAAAAAGTCTCCAAAATATAAAAGCTTATTGATTTCGTAAATTATACAATTGGTTACCAAACGGGGTCTCAAGCCTTTGAGTTGAAAGGGAATTATATGTTTATAACTATGTAATGTTTTAACAAAAGGAGCACCATAGAAATCACTCCCCGTTTACTTTCCTTTTAATTATTAGATGTGATTAAAGAATCATTTGGTAGAATCATGTATATGTAAAGTATATCTTACAAACAGATCAGATTTATTATGTAATATAAATAATATAAAATATATTTTACATATGTGAAAATTACATTTTCAGGAAACTGGCATATTATGCACGTTCTTAAATGGTACTTTTTTTTTACATATAAATGTAAAAGATTAGTTGTTATATAATATGATGTAGGAAACTTGAAGGAATATCTTTAATTTCCAAGAACCTTTGTAAATATGATATGGGAAAATATAATTAAAAAATAAAAGTAATTTCAGATACAATAACTTTTTAGAAATAATTAATCACAAACTCTTTTGATAATTAATATATTTTACTTTATCCAATCAAATAAAATTATTGGATTACATCATTTACAATTCATGTTAACAATAACCACATAGCAATGGTTGATTATGATATATTTTTTTTGTTCCTTCTATATATTAAACAATTTACTTACTAAATTATTTTTATTATTATTATTTTAAAACTATTTGTAGTGTGTTCGGATTGTAGCGATGCTCCATGCAACATTCATGATAAATTCAGTATGCCATATATGGGGAAGCAACAATGAAATACGATTTGTCTAAAAACAACTGGTAAAATATTTTTTTTCCCTTATTTTAATCTATACAATTCACAACATTTTTTTTTCTAGTGATACAGTTCACACAACGAAAAGAAGATTTAAAGAAGGTTTAAATTATATATGTATATATATATATATAGAGTACTTGTTATGGGAAGATAAAAGGAGAAGAGACCAAGCGACGGGAGGCCGAAAGGAACCCGAGAAGAAAGCACGAGCCAAGAAAGGGGGCCGGCTCGGGTCGCCGACAATGGCCTGGTCGGTGCCGAGACCTTCTCGACACCAAGCAGTTCTCGGCCCCACGACAGAGAACTATAACGGTCCATCCTACCCTTTCGCAGTTACACTCGTATTAACTCGTCTTAATTCTCAATCTGACCTGAAATCGACAATGAAGTAACGGGCCTGGATATCTAAGATTCGGCTAGGGCAAATCTGAGGGGATTGAGATTGGATGACTATAAGTAAGAGATGAACCAAACCCCAAAAGGTACGCCTGAACATCTTATTCTCTGCACTCGACTTCTGATACTAACTTAAGCATCGGAGCCCGTGTGGCAAAAGCCACACCGGTCCTAGTTTCAATCTATTTTGCAGGTCACGATTGATCCGTCAATCCCTTTTTGTATTTAGAGGATTGATGCACATTTGGCGAGATCTGAGGAAGTAAAAATTCACGCATCAACAAGTGACGCCGTTTGTGGGAAACGACCAGAGATTTCAGACTTATCGACATGAGTTCGAGAAGAAGTTCACAATATTCAGATGTAGAACGCCACCCTAGGAGGAAAGTTAATAGGGGTGCACCTCCACCCGAGATAGTCGAAGGAGAAACTGACCAACCAGTTCTCGGATAGGAGAATGCCGCCCGACCAGTTCTTAGGGATACCGGTCGACCAATTCTCGGACAGAGAGATAAACCGGTCGTTATTCTAGTTCAACAAGATGACAAATTGGCCTCCTTGGAAGAAAAGGTCGAGAGAATGCATCGAAGCATATCCCTGCTTCTACAGAGACTCGAGCAACATGAAGTGGAACAATCAACGTTTGTTTGCAATCCACGGAAGAATAAAGCCCCAATGATTAAAGGAGTTGGGGAGACAACCAACTAGGCACGGAGCAAACTGAAGAAGTTTGATCTCGAGGAACTGGTAGAGCAAGCAGAGTCGCCCTTTACGGAGAAAATAATGAAAGAAAAAGTTCCTCTGAAGTTCAAGCCGCCTGCCATCACACAATAGGACAGCTCGACAGATCCCATCGATCACCTCGACGCATACAGGGAATAGGTAGATATTTATGGCATAACGGAAGCCATTAGGTGTAGAGTGTTCTCTCTCACCTTGACTGGCTCGGCACGCGTCTGGTTTCAACAGTTAAAAAGAAAATCGATCTCAAGCTTCAGTGAATTGGCAAGAGCATTTATCATCCAATTCGTCGGAGGACGAAATAGAAGCAAGTCTGTAGCATACCTACTGACTATTGAGCGAAAGACAACAGAAAGCCTCAAAGACTATGTGGCTCGGTTAAATGAAGAAAAACTACAAGTGGAGAGTTTGACAGATGCAGTGGCACTGCTAGCCTTTGTATCTTGTGTGAAAGACGAACACTTGGTATTCTCTTTTGGGAAGAGAACTCCAAGCACTTTCTCGGAAGCTTTAAGTCGAGCCCAGAAGTACATGAGTGCTAGAGAATTGATTCACTCGAGATATGACCCTGAAGAAGAATGTGCATATTATAACGCAAAAAGAGAGAGGCATGGAGAAAAGCGACACAGATCGAGGTGGGAAAGATCAGATAGTGAACAGGGTCAACCTCTCTAGCAGGATCCTCAGTGGAAATTTGAAAAATACACTCCAACAACGGTCCCACTCGAACAGGTCTTGATGGAAATAAAAGACTAGAGACTACTTAGATGGCCTGACAGGATGAAAGCATCCTCTAGTAAAAGGAGCAAAGGAAAATATTGTTTGTTCCATAGAGATCATGGCCACACGACACAGACTTGTTTTGACCTCAAAAAAGAAATAGAGGACCTCATGCGAAGAGGTTACCTCAAAGAATATGTAGAAGAGTCCAAGGAAACTCCAGACACAGATCGAAACGACATGTCACCTGTCAGGAAGATAAAAACCATATTAAAAGGAATATGTGAAGTCAAGGGAGAGCAACGCAAAAATGTTACTACACCTCGCCGAGAAACAACTAAGGAAACTGATAGGACTCGCGCTTCTGGACCATATTAAATTTTTTATTTTCTACCTTAGATAGAACTTGCATGTTTAAATAGGGTAGGTTACTTTTCCTTTTTCCCCAGATGCTTGCATATTTGCATTGAAAGTCATAGGTGCTTTTATTGATTGACTTTTACTTGAACACTTATTTTTATTCTAAATATAAGACCCTCAAGTGGGGACATATGATTAAGTAAATCAACAGCCAATCAAGGAGCTTGAACTGGACAGACCCAGAAGCAGGCCGATAAGTGGGATGTCAGTCAGTTAGTAAAACCAAGGAGAAATCCCAAAGGTGCTGAAAGACACGCATATAGGCCCAGCAAGGTTACAACAAAAAACAGGCAAGCCTAACCAATCAATGAAACCCAGGAGTAGAAAACCATTTCGTAAAAGCAAAAATAGGTTAAAAATTCAGCGATGTTGATTGACTTAGGGTAAAAAACCGACAAAAGCAAAAAGGTTAGAAACCCAAGGCCGACAGGGTGTAAAACCATTGGCGAAAGCCAAATAGGTTAGAAACCGAATCCTGGGGTATAGAACTAGAGGCAGAAGCCAAGTAGGTGAGAAATTCAAAGAAGTACCACTGGCCCTGTTGAAAAGTTAGATCCCAAGGACAAAACCTGACGGTTAAAACTAACCGTATGGTAGAGCCCAATACACTTGATTATAGACAACTAGAACAAATAAGGATGGGGCTAGGAAAGTCAGCCGATAGAATAACAACCAACAACGACTAAAAATAGGGCTATTCCACAAAAAATAGCCATCCACACCAAGCAACAAGTATTCTCAATATAGAATCCTTGACATGCTTTTGCCTTTTATTTTGAGAGTAAGGGCTACTGTTATGGGAAGATAAAAGGAGAAGAGACCAAGCGACGGGAGGCCGAAAGGAACCCGAGAAGAAAGCACGAGCCAAGAAAGGGGGCCGGCACCCAACGACCCGAGCTAGCCCCCGACCGATCACTGGCTGGCGCCGAGCAGTTCGGGGTCGAAAACTATAACGATCCATCCGACCATTTCGCAGTTACACCCGTATTAACTCGCCTTGATTCTCAATCCGACCTAAAACCGACAATGAAGTAACGGGCCTGGAGACTAAGATTCTGCTAGGGCAAATCTGAGGGGATTGAGATTGAACGACTATATGTAAGAGATGAACCAAACCCCAAAAGGTACGCCTTAACATCCTATTCTCTGCACTCGACTTCTGATACTAACTTAAGCATCGGAGACCATGTGGCAAAAGCCACACCGGTCCTAGTTTCAATATGTTTTGCAGGTCACGATTGATCCGTCCATCCCTTTTTGTATTTAGAAGATCGTTGCACATTTTGCTAGATCTCGGGAAGCCAACATTCACGCATCAGTCCTAATGTTTTATTTTAGTCCCTCGACACTATAGAATGTTATATATTTCTTTAAACATTTTTCATAAACATTTATTATAGTCTATGTGTTAATTTTCATTTCATCATTTAATACAAACTCATATCCATTTGAAACTTGACAATGAACCTACTAAATCTAGTGTCGTCTTTTTTTTTTTAAACGGTATTGGTAGTTAAATTTTTATACGTATTTACAAAAATGTCAACATCTTTTTTGTATTTTACAAATATGACAAAATATTTGAATTTTTATTGTCGGAGTTTTTATTATTACAATTTTACCGTTATGATATCTGATATACATCCGATGTATATCTGATATACTTCAAATATACATTTGATATTCATCCGATGTTCTTCTAATGAACATCCAATGTATTCTTGATGTACTTCTGATGTACGCTTGATTTACATCGGATATACCACTAATATACATCGGATATACCATTAATATACTTCAAATGTACCACTATATACATTTGATGTACTTCTAATTTATGATATACTAAATATCTTTCAAATTTAAGTTTGGGTTCAGTAAGTTAAATTTTCGAGTTTTCGGAATATATCTTTTTTTAATTAAATTTTAAATCCAAGAAATATAATTTTCGTTTTAGATTTTTGTTACAATACCTCGGTTAAATAGTCATTCCTTCAATCAAGGTTGTCTGCAATCACGACATTCATTAGTTTTCTCTCTCCAATCTCTTCCTCTCCATATTTTGTATTTATTTATTTTTCCATTCTTATATAACCAATATGGTAGGAGACCGGGCATTCACAGAAATAATATATTTGTAATTACTCCAAGGTGGACCATATATGTAACACCCCACATTACTCAGGTTAGTTTACACTCGAGTCTTCGGGCCTCCTTTCTTAGAAATTTCTTTTATTTAATTTAATTGTTTCATTTCATTTTATTTCGAGCTGCTGTGGTAATTGTTATGAGTGTTGAAGTGTACTTACGTTTCTAATTATGGTGTAACGAGGAAATTCTTTTCCCTGCAATTGTTCTAATTCGTTGGGCCCAAATTAAGTAACTAGGTAAGTGGGCCTTCCTTGTTTTAAAACAAGAGGGAGAAAGAAAAAC
>NW_019104780.1:172705-189487 GCF_001995035.1 Momordica charantia
CATAACGGGTAAAACGAGGATCAAGTTTTTGGAAGAATTTGAATTGTTCAAATTACTTCAGGGATTATATGTATATTGATACATTATAATATATATAGTTAATTGTAAATTAAAACTATTTATTATGAGAGATATTATTTGAATGAGATTCAAATAAAATTAATATGAATAAGATTCATATTAAAACTATAGGTTAAAAATAATGTGCATAAGATGTACATTAAAACTATAGGTTATATGAGAGAAATGTTTTAGAATATGATTCTAATTTTATAATAAATAATTAAGTGTTAATTATTTATGTATATATATATTTATTAATTATTAATTGGATTAATAATTAATTATATTTATTAATTAATTTGATTAATTAATTATATATATATATATTAATTATTATATATATATTTATATATATATTATTCATTATTATTCATTATTATTATTATTATTATTAATATTAACTCCCCTGCAATATTGCAGGGGAGTAGGAGGTTTTGTGACGTGGGGAGTTACCTCACGTCACCTTTCTTCTTTTTCTTCAAGTGTTGGAGAATGGGAAGTGCAAGGGTTACAGAACAGAAAAAAAAAACTCCCATCATTTTCTCTCAAAATTCTCTTAATTTTTCCCTCTCGTTCCAAAGGATTGCTCCCACCAGCACGATCCTAAGACCCAAGAGGATAGCGAGGAAGATCCGGTGGTGGTGTTCGAGGGGAACTCACTGAAGAAACGTTCTTCAAAGGTTTGATTTTTCCCCTATATTTCCTTCTTTCCATTTGGATTTTGTATCCCGAAAATCAGCAACGAAGATCTGCTTCCGCTCCGGGAATCACATCCCTTCATTAAGAGGTTCAAAGGGAAACTTTTGTTTTAAAATTAATAAATCTCAAATCTCAAATCTCAAATTAAGATTGATTTTAAATAGGAGATTTTCTTTTTTTAAAACGAATTTCAAACTTCATATAAATAAAAGGTTTTTTTCCTTTTTAAATAAAAAGTTTTTGTTTTTTTAAACAAAGTTAAAAAATAAAGAGATTGTATTTTAAAAAAGAACCGTAAGTTGTATCTTAAGGTGTTGGCACATTGTCAAGGAATTTGGGTATGAATATTTGTGACCCAAGCTTGAGTCCTTGGGTGCCATAAAATAAAATTTATTAATTTTTTTATCATTGTTTTACTAAATAATTATTTTGAAAACTCCAATGACGAAAATTGGAACCTTCCAATATTCTTGAGGTGTTAAAACTTTTCTAATGGCCTTCGTGCCATTCATACCTATTAATTAATATCTTATAACAAAGTGTGAATTAATATAACGTGGGACATTTCAATCAAAACATAAAAATATTTTTTTTCCTTGGACCAAATAAAATAATAGGATAATTTTCGACAAAATATGATACCGTTTTCGAATGGGTGTCGTAAGGTGTTAACACCTTTCCTATGCTCAGTCGACTTCCGACCAAAAAATCTATTTTCGCAAACCAAGTTTTTAAAATAGGTTACCAATCATACCTCGTGGATGATTGGTGGCGACTCCAAAGCCTTATCTCGTGGATGACGTCGGTCGGTCCACGTCGCGATGACATTGCGACAGCTTGGCGACTCCACTGGGACTTTTAGAGAGTCAAGCCATTATTTTTGTTATTTATTAACTTTGTCTCCATCCATTTTGTTTGTTATTGGTCATGTAATTTTATTTAGCATCACGATGCATTTCACACACGTTCACGAGCCTGCTGCCCAGGCTTTACCCTTAGGATTAGATCGGAGACTGAGTAGTGTGACCTTCGTGGAGTTTCGGTTCCTATGCAGGCACATGAATTTCTCTACTCAACTCGACCATACTGCCAAAGCATATGGAAGATTTGTGGGTTATTATCCTCTAGGATGTATTTGTATATAACTTCACACCATATTCATATTGCATTTTATATGGATTGTTATGTCGTTCATGGCATACTGTTTTTTAGATAAAAAAATTAGGGTTCACTTGGAGTTTTAATCATAAGGTTAAAATTACTTTTAATAAAAAAAAAGGAAAATAAAAAATCATTTACCTTTTAATTACTCTCATTTGTTCATTATTTATTTGTTATCAACATGCATCTACATCACATTTATTTTACTTTTTTTTAGTCACATATTTAGCCTACTTCTAAATGAATTTAGAAGTTTTGCCTTTCAAAGGGATTTTAAATGTCCCTATGTAGGCCCACCAACGACTTTCAAATTCATTCATTTTCGATCCAAAACTTCGGAGTTAAGCCTTAACCCTAGAAATAAATGTCATATTCATGTCTCTCTTTTAGGGTGAGTTAGAGTCTAGCATGACATTACGTGCACTAATAATTGCATGAAATATTGTTTCAAAAAATAAATAATTGCATGAAATATGCATCATATCATTATGGTACTTTGTAGTATATTTAAGGAAAATTAAACTAAAAAAAAGGGCTCTATGTCTTTCTCATGCATCATGCCACTTGTGTCCATAACATAAATTAAAATAATATATCTCGAATTTATCATTTTACATGTACATCGTTGTCATGCATCACTAAAAACTCTATATCATCTTATGCATGCATAATTTCACATGTTCATAATCATTTCAAAATTTATCCCCTAATTTATATTCAACATTTGCATAACATCATCTCATGCATATCAATTTCTATTTAAAAATAAATAAATTTTTGTGCATTCTCCATTATATCATCAGTAATAACTTCTATTTCTTTCTTTAGAGAAAATAGCTCAACAACCACATATTTTTTATTCTAAGAATACATGAAAAATATGGAAGAGCATATTGTTAATTAGAGCTTATTAAGATGAGTCATGAAAAATTAGTTTTTTAAGCTAAATGAGATGAAAGGTGGGATCCAAAATCATGTGGGGATAATTCAAAATGTTGAACTAAAGAAGTTGAAATAAGATTTTGATAAAATCTAGGAACAAGTCATGAAATTTTTCAACGTTTTGGAGAATATTGTTATCTGGGGCATTTCTCTAGTTAACAACTTAGCTGAAACTTTTACTTCTGATCTACTTAGATTTAATCTTAAAAATAATTTTAGTATGTGGAAATGAGGCTATTTTTCTAAAAGAAGGAAAAAGTCAAAATCATACATTCACCTATGCATCATTCATATCATATGATTTGTTAAATAAAAAAATCCTTTGAAAATCCTTTGGATAAAATAAAATTACATGTTTTGAGATTTTCAATAATAATAAGGTCTACTCTTATCACTCTTGTTAGTTAAGACCTTAGCAATAATCATAAACCAATCATAGTAAGTCACTTGGAGAAAATACAAAAAAAATAAAAGTGGAAAAAAGCCTTCAATGTCCTCGATGAGATTTAAAAACTTTTTCAAGTCTCAACCATTCTATTTTGCCTTTGAAACATATTTTTTTTTAGCTTTGTTGTTGGGCTAAATCCGTAACTTGAACCAATTTTATCTTGGCCTTTCTATCTCTTTTCATGTGCTAACCAGAAAACCATTAAATTTCATATTGTCGTAAAGGTGTCTTTTAAGGTGAGAATCCAAAATTAGTTACTCCCTATAAAACCTTGAGTCTAGCCTGCTTTTAGCCTAGCCTATCGATATATGGTAAATATGGTCAACATTGAGAGTCGACCATTTACTGCAAAAAAAATCTTTTGCTCAGTCCGTCACATACAACTTTTATGATGAATATCAACATTTGTCTACTTACCATAAAATCCTTTTGCTAAGCCCGCCGCATCTAATTGTGTGGTAAACGTACTATCCACCTAGTGTTACCCTAAGAACTTTGAAGGTAATAAAATAACATTGAACTCTTATGATTTGTTGCTTCATGAATTAATACTTTTGATTGCACAAGTATTTCTCTATTTTAACTTATTTTATTTATCTAAAATTTTCTTCCCAGATCTAACTCATCCTTGTTCTTCAAGCTTACTCATTCGTCTACTTTCTTCTTTTGAGTAAAAAAGTGATTCCAAGACTAATGATAATAATTTTGAGAATTGGGAAGTTGACTTGACAAATAGTCTCAAGATCTCAATCTCCTTTAATGAGCTTCGTTTGGAAACAGTTTCATCATGTTATTGGAGCAGCAGCACATAAATAATTTGGAACAACAGTCAGAGTTGCAAAAGGCGACTACCCAGGATCAACTTTTTTATATGTGATTGCACCCTATTTTGTTTGTAAAAAGGTTGTGTCTAGCCAAAATAAAAAAATAAACCAAATAAAAAAAGAAAGATAAACAAAAAATAAAAAATAAAAATGAAATGTCTAAAGTCGTGACAATTATTAGTTCAATGACTAGGGCAATCAACATAGATTAACAATAACAGTTTCAAATACTTCAAGGTCCTCTTTACAAATTCTCAAACTGGGACAAAGTCGAGCAAGGTTATGTCAGGGCAAAATTGTAACTGCATTATACAAAACTTTAAAACAAAGATCGTCTACAGACTAAGAATGTCTTATTTCTCTTACAAGAAATCTTTCGATTTCAGGAGGTTACTCACTTCACAAAGTGGCTGTCAGACAACATTTCCATTGAAAACTACACTTTGAAGTTGAAGGATGGAAAGAACGGTCATTTACATTCAAAAAGTAAACTATAACAATACTCCTATGAAGAACTACACTTGGAAGCCAATATTAAAAATGGAGCCTTACATTCAAAAAGTGGGCTACAACAGCAAGATAGTAAAGAACTATTTTGAAGCTAAAGGCGAAAAGAAGATTTTTATCAAAGATTTTGAGCTAAACTCAAAGAAGGGGTGAGGTAGATGAGATGAAACTCTTTGGGAGTTACGCAACCAATTCTCAAAGCTATGTGTTGAAAGAAATTGGACCACTATTACTCCTCTATTCATTTAATTATAATCTCTTACCCAAAGCTTCAATAGAGAAAAAAAAAATCAATCTCTTATTGTTCTAGAGATTTGACCAAATATCTATGAACTCTTGGTTTCCTTTTCTAAGGAAACCTGCTGACTTTTATTCATCGTCAAGCTTTATTGTAAAATCATGATGTCCACCCTACATTGCTCCTAATATTAAGTTTGTTTTCTTGTATCTGACCTTCTTGTCAGTTACAAGGATGAGTTTATGAAGTAGTTTAATCAAATGAAATGCAATGCTAATAAGTTATCTTTGATAGTTCTCTAAACTAGCACATGAGATACATCTAAAAATGAATCCCCACCAAAACCTGATATGGTTGAGAAATTACCTTGATGTATATATCTCCTATCGAGTGAAGACATTCATTAAAAATATATATATAAAACAAAAAAAAAGAAAAGAAAAGAAAGAACAGTTGATGTGTTTCTTCCAATGTTGACAATGCTTTTACTCATTTGATTAATTGCTAGACATTCGCTAAAAAGAACGATGAGAGTGGACAAAAGACAATATATTTGTAAAAAAATAATAATAATAATAATAAATAAATAACATATATTTATATATATATGGAAATACTTTTTTTTTCCCTCAACCATATTTTCACAAATCATGCATTGACATCATTTATATCAACATTCTTACAAAATAAATTGTTTTCATATCAAAGTTAAATATTGAAAATATGAATATCATGCATTCATCTAGCACTAGCATATGCACTATGCATTTGGAGTTACATTCTTTAGTTTTGCCAAAATAAATATGGATATCATGCATAACTATGCATTGTGCATTCATAGTCACGTTCCACTATTTGAGCAAAAACAAAATGAGTATCATGCATACATGCTGCAACCATGTAGCTTTTAGAAAGCGTATACATTATTGCATCATTATATCATGCATTCACAGTCAAATAATTAGTTTAAGCCACATCAAAATAGAGTATATGTTCTATACATTGTCAATTGCATTCTCACTCTGAGAGTTAATTATGAAAAATCATATATGCTTATCATTCATGACATTGGGGCAATGTACATTTGTAGATGCACTCATCATTCTTGTAAACATCATTTACGATAAGTACTGCATACTACCATTAGAAGTTCACATTCGCATGAACACATGGTTTTCGTTAGTCTTGTCGTCATGCATCATGTGCACATCTCATGCATTTAGGTAAGGGAAACTTTTGTTTTAAAATTAATAAATCTCAAATCTCAAATTAAGTAAAAAGTGTGTTTTTAAAATAAAAGCTTTGTTAAAAAAAATGAATAAGATATCTTTTTAAATAAGTTTGATTTTAAATAGGAGATATTTTTTTAACCCAATTTCAAACTTCAAATAAATAAAATGTTTTTTCCTTTTTAAATAAAAAATTTTTCATTTTTTTTAAACAAAGTTCAAAAATAAAAAATTTATATTTTAGGAAGGAAACTTAAGGTGTTGGCATATTGGCAAGAGATTTGAATATTAACATTTTTTACTCAAGTTCAAGTGATTCTGTTCTATAAAATAAGATTAATTTTTTTTTATCATTGTTTACTAAATAATTATTTTGAAAACTCCAATGACGGAAATTGGAACCTTCCAATATTCCCGAGGTGTTAAAACTTTTCTAATGGTCTACCATGCTACTCATACCTATTAATTCATATCTTATAACGAAGTGTGAATTAATATAACGTGGGACATTTCAATCAAAACATAAAAATTATTCTTTTCCTTGGACCAAATAAAATAATAAGATAATTTTATACAAAATATGGTACCATTTTCAAACGGGTGTCGTAGGGTGCTAACACCTTCCCTACGCTCAGTCGAGTCCTGAACCAAAAATCTGTTTTTGCGGACCAAGTTTTTAAAATAGGTAACCAATCACATCTCGTGGATGAGATTAGTGGTGACTCCAAACCCTTATCTCAAAAGAGATTCTTCAGGGGATGACGTCGGCGCTCCTCGTCGCAATGACGTTGCAACAAGAATGTTTTAGAAAATTTGTAAACTTGGTGGAGAATAAATTAGATAAAAAGGTTAAGGCCTTAAAAACTGACCGAGGGCGTGAATATCTGTCTAATTAGTTTAGGCAGCTATGTGATGTAAAGGGTATAGTAAGGCAACTAACGACTCCTCGAACACCACAACAGAATAGAGTAGCTGAAAGAAGACATAGAACTCTTCTTGAAATGGTCAAGTCAATGATGACTCAAGCGAAATTGCTAATCACCTTTTGGAGTGATGCTTTATTGGCTGCTGCTAATATCCTTAATCATGTGCCTTCCAAACCTGTTGCTTCCACACCCTATGAGATATGGACTGGTAGAAAACCCAACCTTAGTGGTCGAAGGTCATGGGTTGTGTTGCTTATGTACATGAGTCATCTCATCCATATGGAAAATTAGGTTCAAGAGGTAAAAAGAGTATATTTATAAGATATTCGGAACACTCAAAAGGATATGTGTTCATTGGTGAACAAGAAAGTTGGAGTATAATTGAATTTGAATCACGAGATGCTACTTTCTTGGAGAATTTTTTTCCAATGAGAGGTGAGTTCAGTAATGAGATATCCCTATTTGAAAATTATAATCAAATGATTTGTTTTCATCAAATCCATCGTGAAATAGTCTCAGCACTGTACCAACAGTGTCTCATCAAGTGGGAGATATCTAAACACTACGTGTGATTTGGATGAACCACAAACCACTCATGACTCAATTGATCAATTGTCATGTGATTCAATGGAATCAACACGTGAACAATCAACAGAACCACAAATAAGGCATAATAATCGTGGTATAATACCAAAATGTTGTTTTGAATGAAATTTATATGATTACACCCAACAATGATGAAGAGCCGAGAAGTAGGAAGCTTTTCGATGTCCCAATAGAGAGAAATGGATGAAAGTTAATAATGTTTGGGAATTAGTCGATCTTCCAAAAGAAAGCAAATCAATTCGTAACAAGTGGATTCTTAAGATTAAGTGCAAGGCTGACGATTCTATTGAAATATATAAAGTCAAACTTGTAGCAAAAGGATTCACATAACAAGAAGGAATAGATTATGATCAAACTTTCTCGCCTATTGTGGGGTTTACCTCTATAAGACTCATTCTAGCCACAGTCGCCGGTTTAGATTTAGAATTACATCAAATGGATGTAAAAACAGTTACCAACAATTCAATAAGGGTAGTAATAAAGATACATAAAAGTTCAATTCAATAAACACTTCAAGAAAATAGAATTCAAATTCAAATGTAATATCATAAAATATCAAAATTAACTCAACATTTAATTTAAATAAAGTTACCAAATAAGAGTTTTTCCTTTTTGAGCCCAAAATGAATCAAGAATTGCTTTTTGATATAATTTCCATTTTGTGGTTCAAGCAATCTTAGAATTCAAGTACGCCTACAAAACAATTTAGCATAATTTTCGGTACCCATATTTGTTTGGGTCCATGTAGGTTAGTCTCAATCTTTGGAATCCATTTCTTTTTAGTTCAAACGTTCTTATAATTCAATTTAGATAAGTAACATGAATGTGTTTTATGACCTAATTTTCCGCAAGAGAAGTAAGAAATATTATGCATGAATCTTTCTTTCACAAAATGTCTGTGCATATTATTTTTCACATAAATGTTTCTTTTAAGAGTATTTTGAAATTTTGCTCTATAAGAAACATTTCTCTTAGAAAATCTAATTTAATCATTTCTCAATTTAAAGCAATTTGGTCTAATATGACCTTTAACACCACAATAATGACATATTGGTACAAATATAGTATTATATGTGAATTTAGACTTAGCATGAGAATGATTAGACACAAATTTAGGTACATCATACTTATGCATATTACATTTTCGAACAACATTAGGGAAAACATCATTATGCACAATAGAATATGCTTTAACAAAAGTTGTCTTGGAACTAGATGGAGAAACACTCTCATCGACATAACCAAGTCCTTTTTTGTTATTTAACGATTTGCCCATATCACTAATTTTACCTAATTTTTGTGCATCTATTGTCGATTTCTTAATAGATTGTTTAGCACAATTTAGCTCATTTAAAAGATTTCTCTTTTTCTCTAAGAGTTTTAACAAGTTCATCTCTGTAAAAAACATCATGTTCAAGAAATTTAACTTTATCTGATAAAGTAAGCTTTTATTCATTACATGAACATTCAATACCAACATGCTTCACAACATCTTTGACATTTAATTTAAGCATGCATTCTCTTCAACTAATATTTTATTTTCAACAATTAAAGCATTCAAGTTATTTTTCAATTCTAAAAATGAAAAATTATGAAGTTTATTAGTTAACTCATTATTCTCATGAACTAGTTTTGTGTTCTTCTTTTTAAGAGCTATGTAGTGCCTAACTTTTCAAATTCATATTTAATTTCATTATAGGCATCCATAAGCTCATCAAAAGAATGACTTTCATTATTTACCTTCGTCGTCACTTTCATCATCCGTGTGAGCCATCAAAGACCAATGAGGTTGAACAATATTTTCTTTCATCACTCTACATGAACTTTCTTGATTTCTAGTCTTAGAAATTTCCTTCGCATCAAGAAAATAATTAGAAGTACAATAAGGGTATTCAATATAATCATTAACTCTAATGTTTGTCATAAACTCAAACAATTGAGTTTTTAATAAAGGTAATATTTAGAAATTGAGGTTTCAAGGGAAATAATTTTTCAAAGAATCCAAGATTCGAGAAAAATAATTTTTGAAAATTTTATTCAAAACAAAACAAATTTTCAACACTTGAACTTTAATGACAAACTAATTTTCAAGATTTGGCTTTTAAAGAGCAAATGTTTTTCCAATAAAGTGACCTTCAAGGAGAAAAAAATTTGCAAATTTTTTCTTAAATAATAAATAATTTTTAGAATTAAAAAAAGTGAAGAAAAAGTAGCTTTCGAAAGTCAATTTCCAAGGAATGTATTTTCTAGTAAAACTGATGCAAAACTCAATTTTCCAAACTTTTATTCAAAAATAAAGAAAATTCCATATTTTAAAAATAGAAAATAGTTTTCAAATAAGATGGAATTTTGAAGAATGAAAAATAAATCTGAGCTACCTGCTCTAATACCAATTGTAGAATCGATATGGCAACACTAGAGGGGGTGAATAAGGTTGCTTACGAACTTGTAGATTTAAAAAAATAAAATTAATTAGAACAAAAATTCAAATGAAATTTAAATGCATAAATTAGAGAGTAGAGAGAGAGATGACACCAGGAAATTTTATAGTCGTTCGGAAATCCTTGCTCCACTCCTCAAGACTCCTTGATGATTTTACTACAACAACTCTCTTGCGGGTGAGAACCAAGCCGATCAACCCTCTATTTTGTCCTAGGCTAAAGAGAAACTCCCGATCATTTTTACTGGTTCAGAATCCAACCAATTGTGTTTTCTCACAACCCAAGGTGTACCCACACCTTAATACAAAACCCAAAAATGTGAAATGAGCAATACAAAGAAAATACCTCACTAAGGTGAATTTGCAAATTTCGTATTAAAGCAATAGCTAAAAAGCTAAACTCTAATGTATCTCTCACAAAAAAATATTGGCAACTTTTTGTGTGGAGAGAATGAAGTTTGAGAACAAAGTGATTTGAAGAGAGAAGAATATTTGCTTTAATAATTGGTGTGAAGAATGGTGAAATTTGGTAGCTTTAAATAGAGTTTCGAAAATGAAATTTGGCCGTCGGATTTAGGGCAACAAATGGTGGATGATGAAGATTAAAAGTAGAGAAAAGAAAAAGAATAAAAAGAATTATGGAGATCTGGAGAAATTGGTGGAGATTGAGAAATTATGTGAAATTGAGAGAAGATTGTGGAATTGAGAGAATTATGAGAATTTGATATGTTGAGATTGAAAGCGCCATATGTCGTCACATGATTTGTCCACGTCATCGACCACGTCACCAAAATTGTTGATGCCACTTTACTGCTACATCATTGCCACGGTGGCATAGTTTGACTATTAGATGCCACGTCACCTTCCACATGTATTTTTTCTTCCCCAATTTGTTTTGGCTATAAATTATACGCTTAAACTCTGATTTGAGTGATTCAAAAGGCGTTGGATTCTTCTTTTCAAGCTCTTTGAAATACTAAAATCGTTAGTAAATAAAGTTTGTTATCGTTAAAACATTCGGTGTGATTGAAGCTCATAAAGCTAACATATATATCAACAAGCAACATGGTTGCGGACCCCTTTACTAAGCCAATTCCTAAAGATGTATTTAATAGCCATATTAAATCTTTAGGATTGCCAAGGCTTTAAGTTTGTATTTCTGAAAAAATGGTATTGTGTATTTTAAGCTATGGAATAAAGTTTTGTACTTTATTATGCATACACATAAAACGTTTAGTACATTTAATGAGAAGTATGTTGGACAGTAGATTGGCTCTCTCACACTAGCAATCGCTTCTATGGCTTACATGTCAGTTAGAAATGAGATAATTTTAAGCAATTTTATTGTTGTAGTAGTACAATAAAATATGAGAGCAAGTGCAAGCTTAAAATGAGATATCGCCTTGATACGTGATCAAGATGAGATCATATTATGATCGAAGGTGACAAATCCTATTATTCACTTTAAACTGTCTTTGAATGCCAGATGAATGTCTTGTTATCATTAGTTGATAAATTATTAAGGTAGAGTTGTGGACTCAAGTTAGATATTGAGTATATATGAACTATCGTCTGTACAGAATTTAGTTGAGACATACACTCTAATGAAATAGAGTAAAATACTGTAACACGTGTTTTATACCACGTGTGGACAATTTAACCACCAAGGGTAGCAGAAGTTAATTGATATCTACTTCTGTGTTGTGTGAGACCCGTGAGATTAAGAAATCTCCCCAAGTACCTCTAAGACCTTTTTGGCTAAAATTTGGAAGTTCTATTGCAATGTTAGTTTTCCTATGGAGGTTGCCAATGGTCATGAATGATTCGATCTAATGGGATCTACCTAGAAAGTAGTTGTTTGAGAATAAAAATCTTTTAGGAAATGAAAGGTCATTTCGAGTGTCACATTCTAGTGTATTCAAAGGTCGGCCAATAATTGTGAATACACACATATATGAAATTAATATTTCCAAAGAAATCATGAGTTGTGATAAATGTGACTAAATGACTCTATGGTACTTCATACTAACTCTACTCACTTATTAAAGCTACTTTACATACTTAACCGTTGCAAAGTGACTCCTTTTTGAAATTAAAGTATGACGGTCACACGACCTAGTTTTCTTGTATGATTTTTTATTCTAGTGAACTGGAATGCGTTTCTTATTTTTAAGACATTAAAAGAGCCCCATATGAAGATGGAGCATAGGTTTTTTGTGGTTCGCCAATAATGAAAGTACATTATGTGCGAGTGGGAGATGTGAGATTTATTAAAATTCAAATTCAAATTCAATTTAAATTTGAAATGGGAGAGCAGTTAAGTCACTGCTCCTCCATTTAAAATCCCTCATCTCTCTCACTGTATCAGGAAGGTGTGTGTCTGTGATACGTGGTTATGAGAGTGTGAGTGTCTTTATGAAAAAGAAAACCACAATTTGGTAGATAGATTTTTTTCTTCTACCCGTAAGAATACAGAGTTCTATCATCTCAAATTCTTCACCACTTAAAGAATTCAGGGAATGAAACGTGAGATTTTTCCGTTCATGATTGATCTCTGACCATGACTTGGTTTTCGTGGATTCCGTTGCGATGCTACAAAAGGTTAGTATCATGTCCGATGAAAACCCGACACCATCTTTTTGAAAGAGAGGGAATTCGATTTTGGGAGAAATCTTCATGAGAAAAAATGTTTAACCCTTCCAAAATACAACCTTTTGCATTTTATAGGGAAAGAGAGAAGTGAGGAGGAAGCAACTTCGCCATCCACCAACTTCCCACTTGCAAAATACAACGAAGTGAGTTGGTTTAATAAAAATAAATTAATAATTTTAATTTTTTGTTTGAACTTCAATAGAATTTATGCGAAGGGTTTAAAATATAAATAATCCACTCAAAACCGAAGGGCCCCAAATGGACTTCCCTTCATCCGAAGCATGACGAGCTACAACATGTGCCAGAAGATTTGCTTCTCTCCTAGTAAAAAGGGCTGAAATCACCGATTTCTCTTCCATAAGAGCTTTAATTTTGTCAACGATCCAGAAAATCTTGGTTAAATCCTCCTTTGAGTCATTCAGCAGCTTCGACATCTCCAAAGAATATGTTTCCAGGTATATATATACTGTGTCGTTCTTGATTTAGGATTCTTCGTATCCTAACTAAGATTTCCAAAGCTTCTAGATATTTGATACTACTCTTTTCTCGAACAAAGGTGTTGTCTGCGAGCATAATTTCTCCTTCCTAGTCACGAACTACCCATCCTAGCCCTCCCTGATTTTAATCGTCGAACCAAGTGGCATCAGAAATTAGTTTCCAGGTTTTGAAGGGTTGGGGAACCAATTTTCATGAACTCGAGCTTGATGTGAACTGATTGTTGATAATAAACTTTGACTTAGCATGCAATTTGCACTTGAGCCGAGACTGCTGTTCGTCTTGTAATGTATTGCAATTTCATGATGCTAAATTTGTTTCTCAATGGAGAGAGCCAAAGTTTGATGATTTGGAATCTCCCCTCCAGACACCACTATATCTCGGAAACCTAGATTTGCCACACTATTATGATTGCCTTTTCAACCACCTCATGCTTTGAATGAACAACAATCCAATCCCAATAAATCCTTACTTTAATTTTAATTTAATAAGTTAATTAATCAATTATAAAACTAATTAATTAATAATAATAATTAAATATATCATAGATTTAATTAAAACTTTATTTGGATCCTATTCAAATGTACATCTCTCTCATAACCAATAGTTTTAATGTGAATCTCATTCACATTAATTTTAACCTACAATTTTAATATGAATCCAGTTTATATTATTATTATTTGAATCTTACTCAAATATAACTCTCATAAGATATAGTTTAATTATGAATGTCATTTATAGTTAACTTTATATTATAATGTATTATGTAACATACAATTAACCTACAATCCCTCATATAAATTGAACAACTCAAATTCTTTAAAAAAAAAAAACCCTAATCCTTGTTTTACCCGTTGCGAGCTAGCGGGGGACCTAATGGACCTATACATCCGAAGTTCCAATGTAATGAGATTAATTGGTTAAACTCATTAACCATCTAAATCAGCATATGTAAATGCGGGTTAATCCATTAAAAACCTGCAACTGCACTCTTCTCATTATAGAATATTTATGTGTCCATGGATATCGATTATTAACGGCAAGTCAATCCTTCACGAGTGTTCGTAACCACAGCTAGGTCAACTTACGGTTTTACCCTTGTGTTATATCTTGTACCATAAGTACCACCGGTCCTCTAATGAACAATTTGGTTATGGTCTGACCAATAACCAGAGTTCTTCTCCGGCCAGTGAGAGGGTAAGGCCCCTTGTTTAAGACCCGGAGTCAGCATTAAGGGAACACTCATCTACTCCTCTAAAGTCGAAGATAAGTGAATTCCATCTTGTGAAGTTATGTTTCCAACTCCGCACTCGGTCTCGTCCCTAAAATGGTAGGAATGTTGAGTCGGCGACTTGGGTCACTCTCACTCATACAAATCAAAGGACGAGCCCTAACAGGCAGAAGTCCATAACTCACTCAAGATTGAGATCGAGTTACTTAGTCATCCTATTGAAATATTAATCCGTTAACTAACGGTGTTACTGCTAAAGATTAATTATTTCACGATCCGATTTTATACAAACTTATCGTATAGGATACCCCCACTCGCATGTCTCCACATGAACGACCTGGATCAAGTCATTTATAACTATTACAAAGTGGGTCGTATCCATAGTGTTACCAGGATAAGTACCCAACCTTATCCATATACTATAGACCTTTTAGGTTATTACCGAGACATTATCCAATTGTATATCAAAAGTATATCATTTATATACCCAATATATATATTGTCCCAGCTACATGAAATAACCTTGGATGTTAGTTTATTGGATTTGGATTAATGTAAGTCTAAAATAATCATCAATAACAATCTTATAGAAATAAATAAATTTGTAATTACATTTACAAACTATGAGTTTAGAACATAAACCCCAACAATCTCCCACTTGAACTAAACTCTAGTGGAGTGTACAAAATCTAAAAGCAACAGTGGGTTGTACAATAAAGTACAAATAAAATAAACTAGAGCATACACTATACCCTTTACAAAACTCCCACTTGCCCTAGACTAATTGTACAAAGCTCGTAGACCTAGACTTTCTAGATTGCCCTTTGTGAATGGATCAACAATGTTGTGCTCTAAAGCGATATTTGTTACGATCACATCCCCTCATTACAATATTTCCTGTATAAGGTGGTACTTCCTCTCGATATGTTTGCCTCTTTTGTGACTTCGAGGTTCTTTGAAGTTTGCCACACCACCACTGTTTCACAATAAAGTGTGATGGGCAAATTTATATTTGGAACGACTTCCAAGTCGTTTAAGAACTTCATAAGTCACATGTAACTGGAACAGTATATAACTGAAACACAGCATATAATTGATATACAGGGTATCTATTTAATATACAGTATATTATTGACATACATGGTATATACTTAATATACCGTATATATTCGATATACAAATGGATAATGTTCCAATAATAACCTAAATGGTCTATAGTATATGGGTAAGGTTGGGTACTATAGCCTGGAAACACTATGGATATGACCCACTTTGTAAAAGTTACAAACAACTTAATCCAAATCGTTCAAGTGGAGAAATGCGAGTAGGGGTAACCTATACAATGAGTTTGTATAAGACCAAACTGTGAAATAATTAATCTTTTGTTGTAATACCGTTAATTAATAGATTATTATTTCATAGGAAGACCAGGTAATTTAATCTCAATCTTGAAAGAGTTATGGACTCCTGCATATAAAGGGATCGTCTTTTGATTTGTATGGGTGAGAGTGGCCCAAATCACCGACTTAACATTCCTACCATTTTGGGGACGAGTCTGTAAGTTGGCGAAAGAGTACTGGAAAAAGAAGCAAACCAGAACTACCCATGTAGCCCGAGAGGGCATCACTTAACGCCTGGGCTCTGTCTTTTTAGTGGCGAACCTAAGACGAAAGGAGAGGAGCAGCGCCTAAGCACTATCCAACGGCGCCTAGGCGCTATCCAGATGCTGTCAAAACTCGAAAGGACTTGAGGATGCTGCAAAGGGACAGCACCGAGGTGTTGGGCACGGGCGTCTAAGCGTTAAACTTGGGTGCCTAGACACCAGAAAAAAACCAAAAAAAATGTTTTTTTTTTGTTTTTGGTTTTATTTGTTATAGGATGCCAAAAACCAATTTATTTTGATATTTAATTATTATGCATTATGAATGCATGTTTAATTAATTATATGTTGCATAAGAGTACGTCATATAGTTTAAAATCCCACCATAGGTTAAGCATGATCAAGCATCATATACGTATAATTGTTATAAGAGTATGTCAGCGATGAAATTTGTGTTCGTCGCCACAAGTTTTGATTAAACTACGATTTTGTATTCATAACTTTTGACGACGAAACCGACATATCGTCGCCAGAAGATACTTTTGGCGACGAATTCAAGGTTTTGTCGCAAAAAGTTTTGAGAAATGGCGGGAATTTTACCACCCATTTTTTTTTGAACTTTTGGCAACGAAATTTAGGGTTTTGCACGACGAATTTTTATTTCGTCGCCGTAGATCACGATTTAACCTAACCCTCTTCATTTCCCTTCCATTTTTACTTG
>NW_019104781.1:4018-20479 GCF_001995035.1 Momordica charantia
ACGATCAAGTCAGTATAGGTCGGATTCCAAGTTTAGTTCGAAGCCAGAAATCATCGTACCTGATCGTGGAGTGAGGTCCTCTACTTATGGGTGGTAGTCCCGCYARTCTCGCGACGGTTACACCCGGTAATCTCGGGACCATCGGTTACACCCGATAATCACGCCGCTGACAGCAGCTCACATCGGCCCCTACCGAGCTTCCCGGTAGGTCGGACCTTGGCCAGGTTCACCTCGGCCCTCACACTTAGCTTTCGCCGRCGTTGGTGGYAGCCATCTCGGCTATCCGAGCTGGGCATGACTCATGGGCCATCTTGGAGCACCAATAGGGGTCCTCCACGTGTCCAGGGTATTTTCATCCCCAAACAGTATGCATTTTTTTTTCTTTGGGTGGGGCGGGGGAGGTTGTATTGATGATGAAACCTTAGTTTAATATTTTTGTTGGAGGTTGTGCTTTGATACTATAGTTTGAAAGGTAGAGTATCCATTGATGTTGGAGATTGAAGGGTATTGAATCTATTTTTGCTTTAAATGTTGTTGGAAGTTGGAGACTTTAATGTTGTAGTTTGGGGGTAAATTGTTGGAGAAGGTGTATTGATTTTGTTATGAATGTAAAATTTATTGTTAAAGATTGAATTGTTGAATGATTATATGTTCTTGTTGAAACTTTTAATATATTATGCTTCAAACCACTTGCTTTGTTTGTTTCACTAGTACAAACTCAGGCTTCAATGACTATTAAAAACTGTCATTAACATAATTCAGATAGTTATATAACTGTCATATATTAATGCATCAAGAAAAAGGAGAACATGACAATTTTGAAAAATTATCATTAATGCATATACAACTATAATTATAATTTGTCACAAATAGATCTTTTATCACAATTAAAAAATGTCACAAAAACTCATTTGGTGACGATTAATAACTGTCACTGAAACACTCATGTCAATAAAAACTTAATGACGACAGTTTATAAATGTCACGAAATATTTCTTAACGATGGTTTTGTAATTGTCATAAAATGTTTTTTAACGACAGTTCAAATTGACATGAAATATTTTTTAATGACTACTGATAAACGTCAAGAAAAGCATAACAATGACTATTTATAATTGTCACAAAAAGTTGTATAGTGATAGTTTAACGATCAAATATTGACAATTTTTAATTGTCATGAATACTTTTATATTGACAATTTTAACTATCATGAAAATTTTATATATGACAATATGTTTAATTGTGGCAGTTTTTTTGTCGCAATTTGTGTTTAATGAAGGTCTGTAATGTCAATAAAAGTTTATATATGACAATTTCGTAACTGTCTTGAAAAACATTTAATAACACCATATGCATTACAAAGAAATTCTCTATACCTATAAATATAAAATGTAACAAGTTGCATATAATAAGATCAAAGTCTTCATATGCATATACAAACTAAGTATGATAAAATTTGTACATTATTATATTTTTTATACAAATACTATACTATAAATCTATAACTACAATAAGAGAATGAAACATATGTTTCAACTAACCCAATGAACTATATTCACATTACATCAACCACGTACGTGTCGAAAGTACGCCGAAACTCTTCCCCATACATTCTCATTTCTCCAAAAGGTTGCTCCCACAAGCTACTCCTTCAACAAAATAAAACGAACAATTAAGAAAATATTAATATTAACTCTCACATTTTCTTTCTAACTCCAATATGCATTACATTGGTGAAATGTGTAGTCACACAAGTTTAGAAATCTTCAGAGTCCATATTTCAAACATAAATTGCAATCTCTACTCTATTTAATACCAATTTATGCCCAAAATTATCATCTTCATACATTGTATATTGGGTGAGCATAATTCTACAAATCAATGGAACAAACCCTTGCAGACAAAAATAAGTTCATCTGGAAAATTTAAGATAACTATTACATCAATTTATTCTCTACATAACAAATTGTAAACAGTAGTATAAACTTGCATTGCTTTAGTGATCCAACCACATGGGTGTCACTTTCTGTAAAATTAAAAGAGTATTTTTTATCTTCTTCTAAACATTAGAATCAAAACTCTCTTATTTGCATCAAACAATATTGAACATTGACAACCAATACTATGCTAGCGAGAGGGAATTATTAAGAGAAACACTTCTAATTTTAATTTGGATGGAGTTGAAGGCCAATGAAATTAAACTAATTAAAATCACCATCGGGTTCGTACATGTTGAAGAGTTCCGTCGAATCTAGTGTCGTATCGGCCAATCTGCTTGGCGCCGTTCAAGACGAGTTGGTTGCCTGCTAATCGTTATAGGTTATGCAGAAGATGAGTTCACACCACCAGTAAATACGTGCCGCCGTGAAAATTCATCGTTGTTTAGAGGACGCGCCACTGTAGGACCTAGTTTGAGGGTTGTGGGTCGGCGTTCAGTATTTGCCTGTCGAGATGCAATCTGAGTAAAGTGAGATTGCAGGAGAGGGTAAGGGATAAAAGATAGATCTAGAGTGAGATGGATGGAATGGGCACATCGAGAGGGAAAGAAAGAAAAGGATTAGGATATGAGATGTAATTTAGTTATTATTTCAAAAATGAAATAAAATTAACAACTTGTAGGTTAGTTATCACTACTAGAAATTTGATCTACCGTGACGTTTTTTTGGCGTCACAAAAATCTTTTGTAACGTTTTTAACGCCGTCACGTATACGCTCATCACGAAAGGTATACGAGACGTTTAAAAAACGTCACAAAAATTAGCACACGTGACGGTTTGTTAGCGTCATGAAAGACATGGACTTCCACGACGTTCATAAACCGTCATGACAAATGATTTCGTGACTGTTATAGAATGTCACGGAAAGACCTTAAACAGGGGAGGAGAGGTCACGTGACATCATTTCGTGACGGTGTTTAAACGTCACGAAAAGTTTATTTCGTGACGGTGTTTACACGTCACGAAAAGTATATTTCGTGACGGTGTTTACACGTCAAGAAAAGTGTATTTCGTGACGTTTGATTATCATCTTAAAAAATCTTTTGGTGACGGTTTAAAAACGTCACTAATGATTTTATTTTGTGACGATAAAAAGAGGGTCACTGAATATGTATTTAATTTTGATTGCAGATGTCGCGGAATATAAATATCATATTGTCAAATTGTCGATTAAACACGCAAATATATTAATTTACCATAACAAAGTTGAAATATATTAAACATGAACAAGGAAGCTAATATATTAATTTAGAATGTACTAGTATTCTCAAACACAAATTACATAATTATAGAATTAAACATGTTCTTTACACACGAACCCCAACAACGATGCTCAACCACCAATTAGTTGCATTCCTAATTGTCGACATCTTTGGGGTAAGAAAGACCTAATGAAAAAACAATACCCAAGTTAGATAAATGATTAAACAAAAACCAACCTACTCATCAACATTCATAGTCTTCCTTATCAACTTACTCGATAATATAATAAAACAACCAACATAACGACCAAACAGAAGAAGTGCGATTCAAATAAACGACATGCCTACACTATTTCTACATCCATAAATTACATAGCACAAAATATCGGTACAATCATCCTGTAAGGAAGTATCAATATAATATGATAACCAAAAAAAATGATCAAACAAAATTCCAACATAACAGAAGAGGTTACAATAACAAAAATAACTAAACACTTATTCTATATCCTTCAACAGTATAGCACAAAATGAACTTAAACAATATAACACAAATTAGCTAGTATAGCAGAGGGATTGTAAACGTACATTCCTCGTCTATAATCAATATTCAGTATTCCTTGTAAACGTACTCAATAATATAGCTATAGTCCCAGCATATAACAAGTTCGATTCATAAGTATTTAATTTTCAAATGTTATAGTATGAATGATGACAAAAAGCTTAAAATAGCTTACCTTTGTTATGATGGACCTTTGAATGAAACAGCCACAACATGCTTTAGCTCACCCGGACGCAGTTCAACAAGCATTTCAAACCCTTACAACTTCTTGTTCTAGTGCGAAGATTGCTCCTGTCATATAAACCAATAATAAGCAACTTAGGAAAATGAGCTTTCTCAAAAACTTGACAGAAACAATAACATCCAAAAAAAGTTTTAAATAATACAGAACCGCATATGCGTTGAGCTACGAAGCCAACTCTTCAGAGTTTACCTGGAACCAGGCTAAACATTTTGAAGTTGCAACCCCAAAGCCATGGCGATAACTCCTTTTGTTGCCTACTTTGTCCATCACCTTATCTATTAGCTCACAATCTTTCGTTCTCCGCTTGCTAAAATTGTTCTAACATTTTTCACTTACTAAAGGTTTGTTATATTTATTTCAGTGTTGCAATTGTAGCAGGTTGAAGTTGATCAAATATGACTACAATAATCACATGACAAGATCTACCTCACAAACTTGGTTAAATGGAAAGTAGACAAATGCTTCATTGATGTGTGATGTATTAAGAAATCATGAGCTACACTGTGGTTTTTTTAAACTAAACCTACTACTGAGTACTTAAGCTAGGGACATATATATAGTAATGAAGATAACATGACAATCAATAGAAACATAACAAGTATAAGAATGGACAATGAAATGACAAAATAGAACACATTAAATTATTGATTTTAGCATGGTTGATAAAATTTGGGAAGCAATTGATTCAAATATTTATGAGCACCAAAAATACTAGTAAAATCATGAACTTTGTATTCAATGAGTTATTCATACTGGAGATGGGTCAGACAATAAGGACCAACAAGACTGATAGAAAGAACATAATTGAAATAAGGTTTGTATAAAACTATGAGTCATTAAGTTAAACGTTTTAACTTCAAAGACGGATGCAAGGTGGTAGTTAGAATAAGAAAAAGGCAAAACAAACAAATAACAAGCTCAACGAGAAACAATACAGTCAGATTGGAGAAGAATGAACATTAAGAAGAAAAACTACCAACAAAAGGCAATATTATTATGGAATTTTGAATCAATAGTCACATGCTTTAAGATATTGAAACAACATTATTCTGGCATTTGCATATTACTAACTAAATGATAGAAACTAAGAAACACAACTTAAAAAGCAAAGGATCCAGATCTAAAAAAGACTCAAAGGAAAAGAGCTAATAGCTGAGCATTATACCAAATACGAAGAACCAAGGTCAAAGGAAAAGACTCCAAGATTGAAGAACTGGAACTCAATATAATGCATACTCCACAACTACAAAAACTCAATTATAATTAAGTTTAATGAAAAATATTACACAAAAATATAAGTTTTGATTCCAGATTTTTAACAAACAAGATCTCGAGAAAAATCTAGCTAAAGCCCAACATTTTATACTTATACACAAGATAAATAGTTGAAATCGTTAGCTATTTGGAGATCAAATCATCAAATATCACACCCATAAACAAGCAAATAGTTCCAACAATTAGCAAGCCTAACAGAATAGTCGGAAGAATGCAACAGCAAAGAATCACAAACATATAGACAACTACTTTAAAGCTTTGAGTTAAATTGTTTAGCATCAAATTAGTTTCAATGATAATTGATTAATGTTGGAGCATATTGGGTCGTTGGAGAAGCTTATCAAAGATTACATCAACTATCGAACTTTACATCAATTATCTACCATTCAAATAATTAATGGTGTGATTCATGTACTTAACAAACTTTACATTAATTATCTACCATTCAAATAATAAAGTATTAAAATCAGTGAACATGGTCAAAAAATTTACTCTAAAACTTAGCTAATGCACAATTACAAACCAAAGGAAATATATTACAAGGATTCATGCTCTGTTCCAAAATCAACCAACCCATATGTTTGCAACAAAATAGCAAATTAAGAACATACCAATAAAATGACAAATATGGTAAATGAAATATAGGCTAAATCACAAAAAATACCTCTGAACTTTCGTCATGGTTTGGTTACTATGGTGTTTAAATTTGGCAAGTAAAAACTTGCAATCTTCCACCACTWGSTGAAATTTCAATCAATGCTACACCAAGTGGTCAAAGACAAACTATTCATAAGAGGAAACTAGAAGAAGAAAATCACTAGCATTTACAATGTCATTCATAAATTTACAGCACCCATAAAACTCGATGAAATTGACAGCAGCACCTAACCTACGAGCTTCGCCGCTGCAACGAGGGTCACACACAACCACTGTACAACGCCAGTGCTGTTGGGATCTAGCCGGACCTGCTCGCAGATGCCGTCGAGGAAGACAACGTTGTGGATTTGGTACGTTCGGCGCTGTGGGAATCGCTCTGGTTGTAGGTATGCTTTGTTCATTGAGCGTCGTTGCAGGTCGAAGGCTACGCTGCAACAAGGGCGTCATTCATGTGTTCGTTCGCGTCGGGGAGAAGAAGGCCATCGGGGAAACACGCCGCGTGGCTGTAGGAAGTCACCACTGCTCGGGTTGTTCGTGGTTGTTGATTTCTACTGTCGAGATACCGCCACTGGACGTCGCGAAGGGCGGGAGATCACTGATCGCCAGAAAACACGAAAAAATGGGATGGGCGGTTGAAGTAAAAGGAGAAGGGAGGAAGAAGAAGAAAGAGGTTTTAGGGGTTGTCGTTGCTCCTGGATTGGGTCGCCGCTGGTGTCGCCGGCGAGGGCTATTGGATAGGAAGAAGAAGAGAGGGGGAAAGGGTAGGCGGCTGGGGGAGAAGAAATAGGTTTTAGGTTTTCCATTAGAGAGAGGGGAAGGGTAGGCGGTTGGGGGAGAAGAAATAGGTTTTAGGTTTTCAATTTAATTTTGTTTTCCTTTTTTTTGTTTTTCTTTTCTTTTATTTAACAAATGAAACCAATCCATGATAAACCACCAATAGACTAATTTTCTAAAAAATTAAGAGGAATAGATCTTTCCTAATCTCTTCCTAAATTCAAAATCCAATTAAAATAAAAAGTGTTTGGGAAAGGATTTAAAAGAATAACTTAATTTTAAAAACAGAAGAATAAAATCTAAAAGGAAAAATTAAATTTCCAAAACTTTGAATTAAGACTTGATTAAAATTCTCTTTGTAAAATTAGCTAACTAAATTTATCCCTGAATTTAGAAAATCGAAGGATTTAAATTATCAGCTTAGGGGAAAATCCAAAAGCACAAATTAAATCTTAAAAGCAAACTAACACGAGAACGCAAGGTGTTACATTTAGGGTGAAAAACTAATATCAAATAATGGAAATTGACCAATTCCTAAATATTTTTTCTTTTAAAATGAAATAGAAATACAAAAATAATATTTATTTTTAATGGGATTCAAAATTTACTTAGTGGGAATTTCTACCACCTAAATTTTAGGTTTTGTTAACTTAAATTCTAAGGATCCGTAAAAAAAAATAGTATATTTCATCAAATTAGATTCAAAGATCTTTAAGTTAATTAATTACTTTTTTTTATCTATTTTTTCTCTATGTTTTTTAAACCTCACGAAAAACAACTTTTTGACAACCATTTCGTGACAGTTAGAAAAACGTCACAAAAAGTAAAAAATTCGGAACACTCCGTCATTTCCCGCCAAAAATGCGCCTCAACCTTTCGTGACCTTTTTTAAACGTCACAAAAAAACAACTTTTTGACGACCATTTCGTGACGGTTAGAAAAACGTCACAAAAAGTAAAAAATTCGGAACACTCCGTCATTTCCCTCAAAAAACGCGCCTCAACCTTTCGTGACCTTTTTTAAATGTCACGAAAAACCAACTTTTTTACCACCATTTTGTGACGGTTAAAAAACGTCAAGAAAGATCAAATATCCGGAAATCTCCGTTTTTTCCTCCAAAAATGCATTTTTTGCCTTTCGTGACGCATATTTTTATTTTGAACAGTATTTTACTGTTCATGAGCGTCACGAACCCCCAATTTTCTAGTAGTGTATTATTTTTAAAAAATTAACCAACTTTAGTTGAGTTATTATTTAAAAAAAATTGACAACCTTTTGTGTAGTTATTATTTAAAAAATAAATAATTTAACAACCTTTAGTTTAGTTATTATTTAAAAACAACAAATTTTAAAAACTTCCCCACACTGGGCAAAACATAATTTATCCTGACTAAAGCTACAAATAGTCGGAAACATTTTTAATATATTTTTTTAAATAACATATCTCCCAACTAATATTTATTCTATCGGGAGAAGTCCCGACTATTGCACAAAATAGTGGGAGTTGTAATATTAAAAAAAAATTAAACAATATCATCCGACAATTTATTAATATAATGGTGTAAAGTCCAATTTTGCCAACCCTTATTAAAAAACAGTGGACATATTATAAACTTCTCCCGACTATTCTAAAAATAGTCGGGAATTGTAATATCTAAAAACAATATTGTCTGACAGTATATTACAATACTAGGGAAGATTAACCTTCCCCCAATTATTTCTAAACAAAAGTCCGAAGTTGTAATATATAAAAACAAAAAGACCAAGATAGACCAACAGTTTGATAAAATACTCGGGTAAAGTCGATTTTACCCGAATATTATTTATTAGCATTGATAAGAGTAACTTCTCTTGACTATTTTTAACAATAGTCATGCATTATATCATTTAAAAAAATATTAAAGAATATTGCCCACGGTTTTTTTAAATAGTCGGGAGATACATACCTTTCCCAACAATTTTAAGTAATCATTGATATATCGACATATTGATATTTCCATGAAATTGAGACCTCGACATTTAAAATATTTACCCGTAACCATTTTAGCTTCTCAAGATGACCAAACTAATAGTCATATAATACTGTAATTTTTTTAATTTTCATGACATTTTTAAAATGTCATAAAATGTGACAAAATTCGTAAATCTCCATTTTTTCCTGCCAAAATAGCGCCTCTACCATTTCGTGACAAATTTTCACTGTCATTGATTAAGAGAAAATAATAAGTTTTCATGATAGTTTTTAACTGTCATAAAATTTGAAAAATCCGGAAAGTTGCATTTTTCCCGCAAAAAATGTGTCCAACAATTTGTGACAGTTTTTTTTTTCCAAATTTTTTTACTGTTCATAACTGTCATGGAAGCCCATTTTTCTAGTAGTGTTTAAATTTGATGTTAGAGATTTAACTATTGAATACCTATAATTATGTAGTTGGAACTTTGAATATTAAAGTTAGTGCTTCTATTGTTAATGTTTCTTTTACGAAGGATTGTATTTTTTGTTTTCTAATAATATTGATCACATGGAATTATTTGTGCAGGATTGAAAACATAATGTTTTGTTGACCGTGATGCTTGAAGATCTAACAAAAATATGTAACGACGTTATCTATATTACGTACATTTTTCTTGTGATCGTATATGAACATTTATTGTTTATGTTGTGAGATTGTAGACATTATCTTTACTTTTGAAGTTTAATCTGATACTATTTCACTTCTATTATCATTCATTATATTCTTTAAAATTGTAGGAAAGATGTAACTATTGTAGACTACATAAAAAAAAGTTGAGATTTTATTTGCTAGCGAGAATAATGAAAGTGTCGTTATATTTAGCGACAAAATTGCATAACGTCGCAATAAGAATAACAGAAATGTCTAACTTGTACTAAAAAAATAATAATAAATTTTAGCGACGAAAATATTTCACAACAAAACAAAACGAGAGACTAAAAATTATTTTCATCGCTTGAGGGTCGAAAGTACCCTTTTCGTCCTTAAGGCGACGAAAATAGTTTCGTCGCTACAACGACATAAATAGGTTTTCGTCGCTAAGACCTTGCGACGCGCTCCTTTTTGTCATTGGAGACCAATAGTGACATGTCTTCAGCCACGAAAGGTGCGACGTTCCGCTTTTCGTCGTTCATCTCAATCAGCCACGAAAATACTGTTTCAGCGACGAAAAATTTTCGTCGCTGAATGTCAATTTTCTTGTAGTGAACACATATAACTTTTTATAGAATGCGATTATAGCATAAATGTAAAATTCCCATAAAATAAAAAATGCACCGAACTAAAAAAAAAGAAACCAGCTCCCTAATGTCCCTCTTTCTTTTCCATGTTTCTTCTCAACCCTTTCATCTTTCCCGTTCCTCGCATACAATATCCTTATTTTTCTAACCTTTCCCTGCCCTTCCAACCCATGCAATTGATTTTCTAGGCAAGTTCCATTTCTTTGCAGTTAATCATTTGTCTCTAGGTTTCTTTAGGCGATTTTCAACCTGCCTCTCGCATCTCACCTAGAAGTGATTTCCCTTCTCTTATCTTGCATATGCTTTCCCTCCCATTTCATCAAATTTCTCTCTTCTAATCCACTGTGTTTTCCTCTCCATCACACATCATTGTGCAATCTCATAGTGTATGTATTCTAATATTCTCTTCATTTCTTTTATTTCTTGCAATACAGTGTGTTAGGGTTTCTATTCTTTTAAACTACATCGGTTTTCTTTTTGTTTATAAGTTTCAATCGAGGAATGTTGAGATATTTTAAACATTTTTTGCAGCTTGATGTGGGTTATTTAGGGCTCGTTTGGTAACATTTCTATTTCCTGTTTTTTGTTTCTGTTTCTCACTTTTTAGAAACAGACATGTTCTGTAACCAATTCCATTTCTCGTTTCTAAAATTTGAGAAACGTTCCCCAAAAAGGGACCAAATTTTAGAAACTACCAAAAGTAGATTCCTTATTTTCATTTCCGTTTTTTTTTTCATGTCCAGAGGCAGTTTTTCTAAAATATTATTCTTCGTATGTCATTTCTTTTAAAAACGTTCTCTGGTCAAGTGGTGTAAAGGCCTGTCTGCATCCTCTTCCATACCTTCAGCCGGGGTTCGATTCCCATGTATTAAATGTTGGTTTTTTATATGTTCTCAAACAACGTACTTTCTAATTTTTAAATTAAAAAATAGTTAAAAAATATTATCATTTATTTAAAGCTATTATATTTACATAAAAAATATATATTTTGAAATTTTCAAATAAAAATAGATTAAAAAAATTTCCTAAATTTTGTTTTTTGTTTTTTTTTGTTTTTTTCATATTTTCTCAAACCAAAAATATACTTTCTAATTTATAAATTAAAAAATAGTTTAAAAAATTATCCTCTATTTAAAGGTATTATATTTTCATAAACAAAAAATATATTTTCTATCTTTGAAATTATGTTCTTTTAGGTAAAACTAATAATTTAGACTTTTATATATAAAAAAAAAGTTATACGGTAAGTTATATACTTTTTAATAAATTATAAATTTTGTGGATATGTTATATATTTTTATATTATATCCACTAAATTTTATTTTAATGAAGAATAAAATAAGTCAACCTGAGTTAAGGTATACATCTCTCATCAATAATCATTTTTGTTTCTTATTTCTTGAAAAAAAGAAATAGAAACAAAAATATGTTTGATAACTATTTACTGTTTCTTGTTTCTATTTTTTTTTTTTTACAACAACTTGTAGGAGTGGAATTCGAACCTAATACAATCTATTGACTGAGAATTTATACCTTACTCAGGTTAGTTAATTTTTATTTTTAGTTAAATAAAATTTAGTAAATATAATATAAAAAGATATAACATAGACTCGAAGAATAACATTTATTAAAGAAAATATAATTTAGGATATAAATTTATTTCATATAAACGTATCCATTATTAGCTTAAATAAAGAAAAAAGTTTCAAAATATTTTTAATTTAAAAAATAGAAATTTTTTTGTTTAATAAAATATAATGCTTTTGATAAAGAATAAATTATCAAAATATTTTAAGTTAAAAAATATAAAATAAAAATAAAAAACAAATTTATAGTTTATTAAAAAATATAAGTTACAGTATAAACTGATATAAAAGTATAAATTATTAGTTTAAATAAAGAATAAAATTTTAAAGTATTTTTAATTTAAAAGATAGAAATTTTTATTTAAGAAAATACAATCAGAAGCTTCTATCAGAGTTGTCGAATTAATATCGACCAGAACAAACAGAACGATTACTTAAGTGTGAGGTCATGTGAGTGAATAACACGCACATGAATCTTCATTCCCAAGGAATGCCAAACCACAAAAGTGCATTCCCACAAATAAGCCATAACAGAAATTAATCAATTCCAAATTAGGCTACTACCCCAAATAAGCAAAACATCCCCAAAACAAAATCATGGCATATCCGGATAGCTCTATCAGATCAATCAAAATATCTTTCAAATAAAATGCAAAACAAATACTTACTTTCAATATTAAATCAGTTCAAAACATTTAAATAATTTCAAACAAACTTTATTAAATTATACCAAACAAAATTTCAAATATTTTACAAATAAACAAAATATCAATTTCAAACCTTTAAATAAGTCTAAACAAAACTTTATCAAATCTTAATTTTCAAATCCATAATAAAACTTCAATTTCATATGCAAGATATCAATTTCAAATCCTCATATCAAATCCAAAATACATTTTAGTTTTAGAAGGGATATGACAAATTACTTACAACACTTTTCGAACGGATACAGTAAATCACTTACCTCTTTCAGAAATCCTCGAATCTGATTAACTTCTTCCTTGGTAATTGTCAACTTAGAGGCCTACAAACAACCAATATCCAAAATCAATCCTTAAATCCTATCCAAGGATTTAAAATTCAACTAATCACTAACCAAATCTTATCTGCCAAATTTTTCCATTCAAAACACTTTTTTATGCAGAATAATTAGGAAAGTATGGATTTGGGGGTACAGATCTGAAAACTAGGTTAAAAACCCTCTAAATTCAACAATAATAAACTTTAAAATTACAATAATCGATATAAATACGAAGTTAATTTACAAAAATTTTCTCAATAAAATAAGCTTAAAATCCTTCTAAAGAATTGGAAATTTGGGGATTTTAAATCTGGAAAATTTTCTGTTTTATAAAATAAAACTTCCAAGAATTTTCTATAAAACAATTAACAATTTACTGATTTTTATAAAAAAATCAGATCTGAAAACAGTATAGAAAACATTTAAAACTTGGTAAAAATATATAATTTTTCATGTAAAAATCAGAAAAAGAAACTATAGTTTATAGGATAAAAAGAGGTAAAGTTTTTGTGCAAAAAGAGTCTCAAAATAGCCCAAAAACAGTATCATAAACAAAAAGATTCAAACAAAAAATTCTAAAAAAATTTTAGGGTAAAAAGTCCTTAAAATCTTCTGTCACAAAGTCATCCCCTGAAGGGTCTCTTTCGAGATAAGGGTTTGGAGTCACTTTCAATCATCTAGGAGGTGTGATTGGTCACTTAAAAATGAAGGCAAGGTCTGCGAAAACAGATTGTTGAGTCGGGAGTCGACTGAGCGTAGGGAAGGTGTTAGCACCCTACGACACCCGTTAGAAAACGATACCACATTTTGTCAAAAAATTATCCTATTATTTTATTCGGTCCAAAGAAAAACGTTTTTATTTTATTTTAAATGTCCCATGTTATATTAATTCACACTTTGTTATAAGATTTGAATTAATAGGTATGAGTGGCACGAAGGCCATTAGCAAAATTTTAATATTTGAAGGTTCCAATTCCTGTCATTGGAGTTTTTGAAATAATTATTTAGCAAAAAATAATAAATAAAAAAATAATTTTAATTTTATGAAACATTAAGACTTGAAGTTGCGACATGAGTGATGACACTCCAACGTCTCACCAACTATGAGGAGGCACTCAAAGACTTGAACTTGGGTCACGTATATTAAAAACCTAACATCTTACCACTATGCCAACACCCTAAATGTAATCATTATATTCTTTTACAAGAAGAAAAGTCTTAATTTATTTTTTTAATCTAAAAAAACATACTAATTTTGTTAAATTAAAACAAAAAATAAATAACTTTTTTATTTATTTTGAAATTAACGAGATTATTTAAAAGAAAAAAAAATTTATTTAAAAATAAAGTCAAATTTACTTTAAACAAAATTTATTTGCTAAAAAAAACTGATTTTTTTGTTAAGATTCTTTTCAAAATCATAACAACCCTAAACCATTAAAAGAAAATTTAAAAAAATGAGATTTTATTATAGAAAGACTATGTTTTTATCTCCTCTTTTTTTTAAAATCCTACAGCAGAAGATTCTTTTAAAAATAAAACAACGTTGACACAAAAAAAAGTAAACCTCGTTAAAAAAAATCCTTTTAAATAAAAACAATCTCTTAAACTTTGAATCCAAATTTGGAAGAATCCAAAATTTTTTTAAACAAGATTTATTTTATAAAACTCCTATTTTTCAATGTATTTTAACCAAAATTTTAAAGTCAAATCGTTTATTAAAATAAAATTAAGTTTAATATTTATTTCATTAAAAAAACTTTTCTTTATTAGAAAAAGAAAAACTTTTTTATTTTAAAACAAATTTTAAAATATCAAAATCCTTATTTTATTTTCGAAAACTTATTTAAAATTAATTTAGAAGATTTTTTTGTACCTTAAAAAAATGGTTGTTCACACGAGATTTCCGAAGAAATTATATTTTGTGGAGTTGAACTTTTATATTTGTAGTATGTGTTGTATAGTGGATTCAATCTCTAATATTTATCCTCTGATTCTTTCCCTCGAACTTGATGTGAAGATTGAGATGCTTGTTCTTGAATTTGGATCGAACTTATATGTTGTTCGAAAATTTTCAAGTCCTCAAGAGAGTCTTCAATTTGGTGTGAATTCTCTCAATTCTGAAATTCTGACCCTCCAAAATGAATGAGGTCCCCTCTATTTATAGAGGTTTCCATAGGCTTTGGTGGGCCATTGAGCTTGGGTAATTTTGGGCCAAGCCCAATTCTTTAAATGGATTTTTATTTAAATTTAAATATTAATCCACTCTATTTCATGGTAAATTGGGTTTCGGGCCAAGATTATGAATCAAATCGATTTCAAGCCCAATACACACTCATATGACCCAATTACATATTATAATTGTCAAATTATCTCTAATTTTAATTTAGGGTTAATATATAATTAATCCCTAAATAAAATAGATAATGACGTGGCCGTTTATGATTGACCCAAATTTTTTTGTTCTAGAAATGCCCCATTTTCGAAATTTATGCCAAATATAATTGTGGCTGAATTTCGAAAATATTGTGCAATCAAAAAGATGAATTTAAGTCATAATTTTGAAAATATTAATCGTGGACCAAGATATCGTTGTAGGTCCAATTAACAATAAATTTGCACAATTTAAAATGAGACATCTGAAATTTATCCATTGAAATTTAAATTATTTTCAGAAGTTTTTTTTTGAACTTTGAATTTAATTTAAAAGTCAAAATATGATTCAAATTCAAATTTGGGATGAATTTGAAAATTTGGAATTTATCCAACTTTAAATTGAACGCTGGATTTATAGTTCAAATTTATTTTGGATCAAATTTGAAAACATGGAATTTATCCAACCCAATTTAAAAGTTGGAATATAATTCGAATTCAAATTTGAGATGAATTCAAAATTTTTTAATTTATCCAACTTAAATTAAACGCTGGATTTATGGTTCAAATTTGAATTTTGGATCAAATTTGAAAACATGAAATTTATTCAACGTAATTTAAAAGTTGGAATATAATTCAAAATTTGGATCAAATCTGAAAATATGGGATTTATCCAACTCAATTTAAAAGTCGGAATATAATTTGAATTCAAATTTGGGATGAATTAAAAAATTTTTTAATTTATCCAACTTTAAATTAAACGCTGGATTCATGGTTCAAATTCGAATTTTTGGATCAAATTGGAAAATATGGAATTTATCCAACCCAATTTCAAAGTCGGAATATAATTTGAATTCAAATTTGGAATGAATTCAAATTTTTTTTTTTGAATTTATCCAACTTTAAATTAAACGCTGGATTTATGGTTCAAATTTGAACTTTTGGATCAAATTTGAAAATATGGAATTTATCCAACCCAATTTAAAAGTCGGAATATAACTTGAATTCAAATTTTGGATGAATTCAAAATTTTGGAATTTATGCAACTTTAAATTAAACGCTGGATTTATGGTTCAAATTTGAATTTCGGATCAAATTTGAAAACATGAAATTTATCCAACGTAATTTAAAAGTTGAAATATAATTCAAATTTTGGATCAAATCTGAAAATATGGGATTTATCCAACCCAATTTAAAAGTCGGAATATAATTTGAATTCAAATTTGGGATGAATTCAAAATTTTTTTTAATTTATCCAACTTTAAATTAAACGCTGGATTCATGGTTCAAATTCGAATTTTTGGATCACATTTGAAAATATGGAATTTATCCAACTTTAAATTAAATGCTGGATTTATGGTTCAAATTTGAATTTTTAGATCAAATTTGAAAATATGGAATTTATCCAACGTAATTTAAAAGTTGGAATATAATTCAAATTTTGGATGAATTTGAAAAGGATTTAAATTTGATATCCAATCAAATTTTGAATTTGAATTTGAAAAAAAAAATCCTAC
>NW_019104781.1:27670-79605 GCF_001995035.1 Momordica charantia
TGGCTTTAACACAAGCTTCGACCTCGACTTGGATCAGGTTCGATTTAACCGAATGAGAAAATGTGATAGACCTGGCTTTAACAACAGACTTCGACCTTGACTTGGATCGAGTTCGATTTAACCAAATGATAAAATGCGATGGACCTGGCTTTAACACAGGCTTCAACCTCAACTTGGATAGGGTTCGATTTAACCGAAGATAAATGTTTGATCACAATAATTACCAAGCTTACGAGCTCGGCTCGGACGAAATTATGACCTTAAGGATGAGCTGAATTGTGCTGAGCAGGAGACCTGCAAGAGAAAACACTCCGACGCCTAAATTAAGAAGAATCCGAGTTGTATTCGAGGGAAAATACAGTGTTCGCGTACCTTGGATAAAAGCAAATGATTTTAATATATAGGCACAGACAGGACTCCCAACCACGCCTCAACGACTCTTTAAGGTAAGCATGAATTACAGCGTGCTGTCGTGGAGTTTGTTGAAATATGTGGCTAAGCAAGACACATCTAGGTCGGTTCAAACAAAGATTGGGAACTAGACCAAAGGAGATCTTGGTTGGCTCGGCCATAACGGGCGTCAACTCAGTAGATAGTCGAACTATCGAGGTGATAAAACTTGGCTTCATAGAAAGCTATTTCCAACAGATAAAATATAATTTCCAGAAAAGGTTGAAGTTATTTGTCTTGTAATAAGGTTTTGACCTGAGCGCAAGGCTTAGAAATCCTTTTAAACTTGCTAAGTGCAAGAGATATGCACTTACGCATGACGATAAGACTAACAAAAACCATGTGTTCATGCAAATGCGAACTTCCAATGGCAGTATGCAGTACTTATCGTAGTGGGAGTCTGATATCCGAGCGAAAGGTTAAACCGAACAAATTCATCCTAGCGACCAACACTACACTACGTAGGTATCAGCTGTGGAGGTGAGGCGTCGGTTGGTCCTAGAAACGGTCGCAGTGGCATGAGGAGTTAATGACTAGAATACCCAGAGATCATAAAGAATGTGATAGAAATGGAGGCTGTGGAAAGCTGTTGTCATATTAAATTGCATCCCCTTGTACAGCTTCTGCTAGAAATAGCTAATGAAGATCGGGTACGCTGTCGCTGACAATTGAGTGTGGCCTATCAACTAGCTCTAACTCTCCTTGGGAAGCTGTTGCGCGACCTCTAATGCGACTATCTTATGATGGATGGGTGTATCTAAAACTGTGTATTGCCCCAATGTCATGAATAATGCAAAATAAACAATGCTCCATTTTATTTTGCAGTTATTTTTATCACTTGAAAATGTGTGACAGCATATGATCTGTTTTTTATTTAGCTTAACCAATGAATTTGATCTTCAATGCATGATGCTAATTTTTGTTTTGACAATGGAATGTGATTATGAATGCACAATTCATGATACTTAAATTTTCATAATCTACCCATGATATGAAATTTTTTTTTTGAATGCCTTCACTCGATAAGAGATATATATATCAAGGTAATTTCTCAACCATCTAAGGTTTGGTGGGGATTCTTTTGTAGAGGTGGTAACTCATGTGCCAATTTATAGAACTATCAAAAGTAATTCATAGCATTGTACATTTTGCTTGATTAAACTGCTTCATAAACTCAACCTTATAATTGACAAGAAAAAGATCGATTACAAGAAAATGTATTTAACATTAGGAGTAATGGAGGATAGAAATCATGATTTTGCAACAAAGCTTGACAATAAATAAAAGTCAGCAGGCTTCCTTTTTTAAGAAAAGGAAACCAAGAATTCATGGATATTTTGTAAATCTCTGGAACAATAAGAGATTGATTTTTTTTTAAGCTTCGGGTAAGAGATTATAATCAAATGAATAGAAGAGTAGCAGTGATCCAATTTCTTTCGACAAATAACTTTGAGAACTGGTCGCGTAACTCTCCAAGAGTTCGTCTCATCGACTTCGCCCATTCTTTGAGTATTTGATAAAATCATCTTTCTAGCTGCATTTTATTCTTCATGGAAATGTTGTATGGTCCACTTTGAATGTAAAGACCATCTTTTTAGCCTTAGCTTTGACGTGCAGTTGATACAGTCCACTTTTGAATGCAAATGACCTCTTTTTTCTCAAAGTGTAGCTCTTTATGGATAGAGTACACTTTGGGAATGTTGAAAACTTCTCAAAATTGAAAGATTTTGTGCAATGTAAAAATCTCAATTTGAAGATGGCCTTTGTCTCAAAGCTTTGTACAATGCAATTACCATTTTGCCTCAACGTGGCATTTCTCGACTTTGCCCCAGTTTGGAGATTTGTAAAAAGGACCTTGAAACCTTTGAAAATGATGTCGTTGATCTACGTTGATTGCCCCAGTCATTGAACTAAAGGATTGTTGTGACATTTTTTTTTTTGGGGCCAAAGACAAAATTTTTTTATAAACAAAATGGGTTGCAATCACATATAAAACGTTTATCATGCATAAGTCGCCTTTTGCCACCTTAACCGTTGTCCAAATTATTTCTTTGTTGATGCTGCTTCCGTATCATGATGAAACTGATCCCAAGTAAAAGTCATTAATGAAGATTGATATCTAATGGAGATTGATATCTTGAGACTATTTCTTAAGTTGTTAACTTTCCAATTCTCAAAATCATTATCCTCGGTCTTGAAATCACTTTTATTCGACAAAAGAAAGTAGACGAAGGATTAAGCTTGAAGAACAAAAATGAGATAGATTTGGGAACAAAATTTTAGATATGAATAAAATAAGTCAAAATAGGGAAATATGTGTGCAATCAAAAGTACTGATTCATGAAGCAGCAAATCATAAGAGTTCAATGTTATTTCATTACCTTCAAAGTTCTCAAGGTAACACTAGGTGGATTTTTGGATGTTTACCACGTAATTAGATGTGGCAAACCTAGTAAAAGGCTTTTATGGAAACTAGGCAAATATTGATATTCATCACAAAAATTGTATGTGACGGGCTGAACAAATGATTTTTTGCAGTAAATGGTCAACTCTCAATGTTGACTATATTTACCATATATCGGTAGGCTAGGCTCAAGGTAGATTAGGCTTAAAGTAGGCCAAGCTCAAGGTTTTATAGGGAGTGAGTAATTTTGGTTTCTCACCTCAATTGGCATGCTTGCCCCAGTATGAAATTTGATGGTTTCCTGGTTATCACTTGAGAAGCAATAGGAAGATCAAGATAAAATTGGTTTGAGTTACAGATTTAGCCCCACAACAAAGTTCGAAAAAATGGTTGAGTTTTGAAAAAGATTATATCTCATTGAGGACCTTGAAGGCATTCACATTTTCATTCTTTCCCATTTTTCATTTATTTTTTCACAACTTTTTTTTTTCACTTCTTTTTCGTTTCCTCGAAGTGACTTACAATAATTGTTTGATTCTTGCTAAAGTCTTAACTAACAAGAAATGATAAGAGTAGACCATATTAAAAATATTATTAAGAAATTTCAAAACATGTAATTTCCTTTTTATTGAGAGCCTTTCAAAGAAAACATTTTTTATCAACCAATGATATGATATGAGTGATGCATGAATGAATGTATGACTTTGATTTTTTTATTTTTTTTAAGAAAAATAGCTCAATTCTCACACACTCACATTCTTTTTTACAAGTACTTAGCTAAATCATGGGTGACTAAAGCTTCATTATCGTTTTAACACTAGCAAACAATTTCAAAGATGACTTCAAAGAAGAAATAAACTTTATTGATAATGCAAAGAAATAGGTCAACATTGATTTTGATAATCTTGTACACTCATGATTCTAGTGCTTCATGTATTGGCCATCTTCCTTTGAAAATTTTAGTCATCCTGTCTTCATTAGAACTTGCACTTTATGTTTTAGTGAAGTACAGTTCTCAGTTGAATGACTTATAGCTCCTGCATGGTAATCACAGAGAACTTGCGGGTCGTACCACTTTGGATAAGGTGGTTGCAATGGCTCTACGGGTACGAGAGCTAATAGATTACCTTGAAATAATTGGGATAACAACTCAGTATAGGATATTGGGATCGAATGAAAGCTCTCTCGCTTTAGTTGTCTCCGACAACTATGATTGTCAGGTAATGTTTTTGGATCATTCTGCAGAGTCAATGAGTTTATGGGTACCGTAGAAGGACTGTATGCCACAAATCTTTGTTGGTACTTTCCCTTGCGCTTCGAAACTACTGCCTAGACTTTATCTTTCCTTTTAATAGAGCTTCTATTCATTTCAGGATGCGGCTCTTTATTAATTAAAGGCACCGGCAGCTGTTATGTTGCTTCTCCCCATCTTTGAGCATATTCTTTCCCTGCAGTTCCTTCAGCATTTCCATTGGTAACATTTTCTTTTTATATACCTTTTAAATTATCTGAGTAATTGACCTTTGATGTTTGTCCATCTTTGAATGTGAATTCAACCTGGCAGTTTGTAGGAACTTGTTGGCCTTTCTTGGAAAGTTGAGCGTCATGTGACGAACTGTGCTGAGGGAAGCCCTCTTTTGATTGACAAAGAGGTAGGTCCACCCTAGGTGATGAATTATCATGAGGTTCGACTAAATTGTTAGGTTGAGAAATGTTCCCAACTGTAACAATTTTCTTTAAGACATTGAAAATTTCTGTGACTTGCCCCTGAATCTTATTGATGTCTTGTCTCATCTTCTTTAGCTCTACATCCTGCACCTCTATGATCTGTTCTTGAATCTCGTATCTTATTTTCTTTAGCTCAGCATTAAGTTCTTCCATGTTATGCTGCTTTATGTACCTTGTATATAAAGAATAGTAAATATGTGGTTCTTGAGCTATTTTTCTAATGGAGAATGCACAGATTTTGATTTTTTTTTTAAGATAGAAATTGATATGCATGAGACGATTTTATGCAAATGTTGGATATAAATTAGGGGAAAATTTTGAAATGATTATAAAGATGTGAAATGATGCATGCATAAGATGATATAGATTTTTTTTAGTGATGCATGAGAACGATGGACATGTAAAATGATAAATGCGAGATATATTCTTTTAATTTTTTGACTCATGAGACATGATGCATGCGAAAGACATAGAGTTATTCTTTTATTTAATTTTCCTTACGGGAAGGAGAAAACTTATTTAAATATGCTACAAATTGCTCCAAGAATATGATAAATACATAATGCAATCATTAATACATTCTAAATCCATGCAACTGTAATGGTAGACTCTAATTCACCCTAAGAGAGAGAAACATGAATATGTACATAAAATTAAACTCTAGGGTTATAAAGCTGAACTCCTAAGTTTTCGATAGAAGTGAATAAATTCGAAAGTTTTTGGTGGGCCTACATAGGGACGTTTAAAATCCCTGTGAAAGGCAACACTTCTACTGAAAACTTAAACAAATAGACAGGAAGAAGTAAGGTAAATGATTTTTTTATTCTTTTCCTTTATTTTTTTTAAAAAGTGGTTAATTTAAAACCTTATGTTTAAAACTCCAAATCAACCCTAAAAAACAAAATGCCATGAATGACATAACAACCCACATAAAATGCAATATGAATATGATGTAAAGTTATGTACTAATGGCCCTCAAATCTTCCATATGCTTTGGCAATATGGTCGACTTGAGTGGAGAATTTCATGCGCCTGCACGGGAACCAAAATTCCACAAAGGTCACACTACTCAGTCTCTGATCTAATCCTAAAGGTAAAGCGCAGGTAGGAGGCTTGTTAATTTGTGTGATATGCATCAATAATGCAAACTTACAAAAACAAATAATTAAAACACAAAATGTGCAATAAAAAAGGAATGAACCAAAATATTTTATAACGAATAGTAAATGACAAAAATAATGGCTTGACTCTCTAAAGTCCCCAGTGGAGTCACCAAGCTGTCGCAACGTCATCGCGACGCGGAGCGGCCGATGTCATCCCCTGAAGGGTCTCTTTTGAGATAAGGGTTTGAAGTCGCCACCAATCATCTAGGAGGTGTGATTGGTCACCTAAAAAGAAAGGCAAGGTCTGCGAAAACAGATTGTTGATTCGGGAGTCGACTGAGCGTAGAGAAGGTGTTAGCACCCTACGACACCCGTTCGAAAACGGTACCATATTTTGTCAAAAAATTATCCTATTATTTTACTTGGTCCAAAGAAAAATATTTTTATTTTATTTTAAATGTCCCGTATTATATTAATTCACACCTTGTTATAAGATTTGAATTAATAGGTGTGAGTGGCACGAAGGCCATTAGCAAAATTTTAATATTTGAAGGTTCCAATTCCTGTCATTGGAGTTTTTGAAATAATTATTTAGCAAAAAATAATAAATAAAAAAAAATTAATTTTATGAAACATTAAGACTTGAACTTGCGACATGAATGATGATACTCCAACGTACCACCACCTTGGGATAAAAGCTATGCTCCTTTTTAAAAATACATATTTTGTATTTAATGAGGAGGCATTCAAAGACTCGAACTTGGGTCATGTATATTAAAAACCTAAAATCTTACCACTATGCCAACACCCTAAATGTAATTATTATATTCTTTTACAAAAAAAAAGTCTTAATTTATTTTTTAAACTAAAAAAAGACATACGAATTTTGTTAAATTAAAACAAAAAATAAATAACTTTTCTATTTATTTCGAAATTAACGAGATTATTTAAAAGAAAAAAATTTTTATTTAAAAATAAAGTCAAATTTACTTTAAACAAAATTTATCTGCTAAAAAGAATTGATTTTTTTTTGTTAAGATTCTTTTCAAAATGATAACCACCATAAACCATTAAAAGAAAATTTTAAAAAATGAGATTTTATTATAGAAACACTTTGTTTTTATCTCTTCTTTTTTTAAAATCCTGGAGCAGAAGATTCTTTTAAAAATAAAACAAAGTTGACAAAAAAAAAGTAAACCTCATTAAAAAAAATCCTTTTAAATAAAAACTATCTCTTAAACTTTGAATCCAAATTTGAAAGAATCCAAATTTTTTTTAAACAAGATTTATTTTATAAAACTCCTATGTTTTCAATGTATTTTAACCAAAATTTTAAAGTAAAATCTTTTATTAAAATAAAATTAAGTTTAATATTTATTTCATTAAAAAAAAAAACTCTTCTGGATTAGAAAAAGAAAAACCTTGTTATTTTAAAACAAATTTTAAAATATCAAAATCCTTATTTTATTTTCAAAAACTTATTTAAAATTAATTTAGAAGATTTTTTTGTACCTTAAAAAAATGGTTTCTTATTAAAAGCATTTTCCGTTTAAAAAGTAAAAAAAAAAAACTTTTTCTTAAAAAAACATTTTTTCTAAAAAAAAATCTTTTCATAGAAACAAAAGAATCTGTTTAAGCATGATTTCCAAAACCTTTTCCTTATTTAAAAAAAAAAAATTCTTTCCAACGTATTAGATACTTACTTAAAACACACTACTGAGAACGAAATCGTTGGAGTGCCAGCGAGCTTGGAAGAAGCTGCGAAGAAGGTTGTTGCTGCTGTCGTTCGCGTCGTTCCCTTGCTTCGTCGGAGGTCATGGGTATGAACGAGAAAAGTGGTGATGGTGGGATTAGAGAGATGGAGAGAAGAAGATACGGTGATGAGTTTCTAACTCTCTGCCGTATGCACTGTATGCACGGTCCCTTAAATACATAAAAAAAATAAGGGTAAAAGAAGAAGAGAGAAAAAAGGAGGGAGAAGAAGAAGGGAAGGATGACATGTGTTTGGTTATGACGAACGAAAAACGGGAGGAGAAACCAAATCTTTATTTTTAACCAAAACAAAATCTAATTTTTTTTAATAAAAAAAACCTTTATTTAAAACAAATTATTTAATTAAAATCAAATCTTTTTATTTCTTTTATTTTAATATTAAATCAAATTCTTTAAAACAAAATCTATTTTTTTAATTTAATTTAAATCTTAGCTTATAACCAATGATAAAGTAATCTTATAGTATTTTAAACCAAAATATTATAAATAAAACTTAATAAAATAAGAATTAAATAATTAAAATTAAAACTAAAATGAAGCTAGACCAAATACGGTGTCTACATCTTTTATTATAAAAACAAAGATCTCAAAATTTTTTCTAGTAAACTAAATTAAAGAACTACAGGTCAAGAAAAATAAAACCAAAACAACGAGGAAGAAAAACTTACCAATCTTTGAGAGAAAATACCAAAACTCTTCTATTTTTTTTTTCTCTTAGCGAGAAAACTAGGTCTAAGAAAAATAAAACCTAGCGTTTAAGGGCTTTTATAACAAATCCTAATGAATCCTTTTTTAAAAAGGATAATAAAAAGATAAAGATTGAATAAAACTCTTTATTTTTATTTTTTAAATTCTAAGAACCAAATTATCTTTTAAAAAATAATTTTTAAAACAAAAAGGTTTATCTTTGAGAAAACAACTAAAATAATAATAATTTAAATATATATATTTATATTTTTTTTTCGATTGTTACACTTTTTCTGGAAACGTTTCTCAAAATTTAGAAATGAGAAACGAGATTGGTTACCAAACATGTCTGTTTCTCAAAAAATGAGAAACAGGAACAAAAAACAGGAAACATGAACGTTACCAAACTAGGCCTAAATGTATTCCTTTTTCTAGTTTTAAGAATATTAGAAACAAGAAACAAGCATCAGGAAACATGAAACAAGAACGTTACCAAACGAGCCCTTAGGGTCTCAAAGCCAGAAATCTCGTGGTTGAATGAGTAATTTCTGTCTCTCAAACATAAATTTCTGCATTGTTTAGTGTGGGTTGTTCTTCGTTCTTTTGGAGTAACTGATTAACGTAAGTCGTTTAATCTCTCATAGATCAATTTCCTTTTAAAGTTCATGAGTATTTTTGCCTAAAAATGTGTTTCTTTATAGAAGTTTCCCTCAACTTAGATCTTTCATGGTGTTCATCCTCAATTTCTTTGAATATGTGTAGTAGTTTGTCGTGGGTTGTCCGAATCTCAAAGAGGATAATACCGTATTGAATCACAATTGAAGGAGTGGTATGCCTCTTTTGTACTATGTTTGTCTTTTATTTCTCTTATTAAATAGTTCATAAAGTCAGGGATCTCATTGTTGATATATGTTTTTTTTCATATCCTTTCATCCCAGTAATGTTATAGTAAGAATGTTCAATATGAATGGATGTTAGATAGTAACAAAAATTAAAAAATACTTATGAAATTTTCCATGGAGAGTTGGGTCAAGAAGTTATTCTTTTGAAAAAAAAAAATTGATGATTGATTTTGGAAGCCCTCAAGGACTACAGTAGTCATTAAGGGATACAAATAGTTTGTTATGACAATTTAAGAGGTGGTAGCTTTATCATAATGTTTTTCTAATGAAGAAGGTAGAGTAGGCTTTTGATTTAGTTCCACCTTGTAGAGTTTTATCATATAATATCGTGTAATGTAATAAATTAGGAGATCACACATGGTATCTCATCTGGAATATTTCAAAATGTAAAGAGTTAATATGCTACATTTAACAGTATCGGTCAAATTACACTACTAGAAAATTGACCTTTTATGACAGTTGTGAACAATAAAAAAGTTAGGAGAAAAAAAACTGTCATAAATCATGGGGCGCGTTTTTTGTGGGAAACAACCCAACTTTTCGGATTTTGTTAGTTTTATGATAGTTAAAAACTGTCACGAAAATCGAATTTTCAATGACAATGAAAAATATCACGAAATGGTAGAGGCGCGATTTTGGCAAGAAAAAACGGTGATCTACGAAAATTTCCATGTTTTATGACATTTTATAATTGTCAAGAAAAATAAAAAAATTTCAAGTATTCCACGACAGTTACCCAGACCATGTTGAGAATCTATGACATACAAAAAGTATCATAAATGATTTTGAGCACATTTCATTTCACTCGGAAAAACTACAATTTTATGGATGATATTAATTATTTCGGGATTCTCCGGTCGTATCGAGTATAGATTTATGATTAATACTTTCTCCAAATACTTCATGAAATAAATAGAAAATGGTATTTGGTAGAGTGGTCTGCTTACTCTGCGTAATTGTGTCCTTCTTCTTCTGTCTCGAGTTTGACCCTATTGAATTTCAATTATTTTTTCAACCCAGATTATTATATTTTAACAAAAAATTATTTTTTACAATAAAAGAATTAATTAAATTGTATTTTCCATTAAAAAAACAATATATATTTATTTCGTATCCACATTTCCTTGCATAAATTTAATTCATCATGAAAATTAAAATATGATGATAAACATAAAATAATATAAGTTAATTATAGTTTCACCAAGCATTTCGTAAATAAAATATTCATATTTAAATTATACCCTAAATATTTTTTTTTTAATTGGAACGAAAGGTAGTCAACTAAATCAAATACTTAGGAATTAATTTGAGTTTAAATTGGAACTAGTTAGGAACCTTTACATTTTTTATAATATAAATTTTTTAATTAAATCTTAGTTTTGAAATTATGTTTTTTTTATCATTAGATTATTGTCCAAATTTTTAAGAATATTAATAGTAACTTTCTGAAAGAAAATAGAAACAAGTCATAATTCTTCTCAATAAAATGAAAAATAAAAACTTAGTAGATATATCTTTTTCTAAAAAACATTAAAATATATAAATGATAACATATTTAGTTACTTGTGTGAATTGAACTCAAGATCAGTAGACTTATGGACACACCAAACACCAGCAAAATAAGATGATTTTATGAAACGTTCAAGTATAATATAATATAGTAATAATTTTTTCATTCTAGGTAAATAAAATTAAAATAAATTAAATCAAAGCAAACCCTCTTGCGAACTGCTTTCTTCCTCATTTGTTTTCGATGTTGTTTAAAAAAAAAAAACTAAAGTTCATCATCCTTCACACACTCTTTTGCATTTGCTGTTTTCGATGTCGGGTAAAATTCTGTTTTTATATATTACCACTCCCGATGGTTTTTGAAATAGTCGGGAGAGGTTTATATTCCAGACTGTTTTATTATATAGTCGGACAAAATTTGTTCTTAATTTTTTCTTTAAATTACCACTCCCGACTATTTTTAGAAAAAAATTGAATAGTGAACTTTACACCAATCTTTTAATAAATTGTTGGGCGCTCTTGTTTTTTATTTTATTTTTAATAAATTGTTGGGCACTATTGTTTAGATGGATAATTGTGTGGCTATCCTGCAGCACAGATAACAAATTAAAATTTAGTATTTATATTTGTGTCATGCATATAGTTTAAAATCTAGTTGGATAATTGTGTGGCTATCCTGCTGCAAAAATAGCCAATTAAGACTTAATGTTTATATTTGTGTCATCATAGTTTAAAGTCTAGAAGAACATAATACTTGATGAACAAAAGGTAGAATTTGAATTAAAAGCAATACGGTAAGCAAAAGTATGAAAATACAAGGAAATAACAACTAAAATTGCAATCTAAAGCATAAGAACGAGTTCTACAACTAAGAAGGAATAAAATGAAGCTGAAACCAAGCTTGGAAGGGATGATTTGCTGCTGAGGTTGAGACTTCCTTTTATAGGCCATTGAGTTGGTTGAACTGCCCATCTTTTTAGGTGGAAATGAGTTGAGATTCACATAACAACCTCTCTTTGACTTGGACTCAGGGTTGTAGCTTAATTCAAACATGTTGGAAATTTCTCCTTCCCCTTCATTAATCAAAACACACGCTTTGGAAAAGTAGCAAAATTGCTCCAAAATTGCACCTGGCTCAATTTTCATGCAAAATCCGGAAACAATTTGAGTCTTAGTGAATCTTCAGAGACGTGCATCTTCAGAGAAACCAGGAATTTGAAATTCATTAGCTATTTCAATAAAATATTTGAGATGGGAATAAGGATCTTCGTTAGTCAATCCTCCAAACTAGCCCATCATCTACAACATTTGGAACATAATTAGCTTGAGCTTGAACTGTGCGGCTTGAGGTAAAGGATTACTTATCCCTGAATTTAAGTTATTGAACGCATGAGTGACATAGTTCTACATGGCTACGTCTCGGTTATTAGGTAAAAGGATCGGATTAGGCAGTTATCCTCCTTCGTTTACTAATCCTTCTCCTGCCATATTTCCATTCAAAGGTGGATCTTGTGGAGGTGGAGGATCTCATGGATTTCGATTCATCTCGATGGTCTCTTCTTCAACTTCTATAACTATAACTTCTTTGATCTCTTTCTCTTTTAGACTTCGTCTTTATTCTATCAACCTCTGCTCATGCTTTCTTCTTTGCAAGGGTTCTTTCAATTTATGGATCAAAGTTCAACCAACTGGACCCTGTGCTCATACACAACTCCATTAAATGTTCGATATAGCGGAAGATGACATGTTTTACCAAAAACAATGCGATAAGGGGACATGCCTAACAAAGTTTTACAAGTAGTTCTATAAGTCCACAAAGCATCGTCAAGTTAATAGCCTAGTCCTTCCTATTCACTTTCACATACTTCTCTAAAATTGACTTTATTGCCATATTTTAGACCTCCACTAATCCATTAGTTTGAAGGTGATAGGCAGTAGCAATCTTATGATGGATGTTATACTTTTTTAACAAATTACTCACTGATGTATTTAAAAAGTGCGTGCCCTCATCACTGATCAAGCATCTAGGTGTACCATATGTAGTGAAAACAAGCTTTTGCAATAAGAGCGAAACTACGTTGGCATCGTTAGTAGGGGCGACGAAAGCCTCAACCCATTACGAAACATAGTAAACAGCCAAGAGAATGTAATTATCATAGAATAAATGCGGGAACGGACCCATGAAGTCGATGCCCCAAACATCGAACAACTCAACTTCCAGTATTGGGTTTAAAGGCATCTCATGTTTTTGTGTCAAGTGACCTTATCTTTGACACCGGTAACAGCTCTGAGCGAATATGTGAGCATCTCGAAATAAGGACGGCCAAAAGAAACAACTTTGGAGGATCTTCGCTGCAGTTTTACGTCCAACGAAATGTCCATCATATGGTGACTTGTGGCATGCCTCCAGAATCTCCTTCTATTCATGCTCAGCAACACACCTGTGAAGAATATTGTTACGTCCCAATTTAAACAAGAAAGCTTCATCCTATCTATAAACCTAACATCATGAAATAACGTTTTAATCTGGTGCTTACTTGAGTCTTTAGGAACTATGTTGCTAACCAGATAGTTCGCATAATCAGCATACCAGGGGACTTCAGAAATAGCTAACAGATGCTCGTCAACAAAATGCTCTCTAATTTCACAACTATCATGCTGCAAAGAAGACTCCAACTTAGATACATGATCTGCTACTTGGTTTTCTGTTTCTTTTCTATATTTTATCTCTAAATCAAACTCTTGTAGCAATAATATCCATCTAATTAACCTAGGCTTGGCTTCTTTTTTAGCAAACAAGTATTTTAATGTCGAGTGATCCGTAAAACCTATCACCTTTGTCCCAATCAAATATGAACAAAATTTATCAAATGCGAAACAATAGCTAAAAGCTCTTTCTCAGTCACAATATAGTTTAACTGACTACTATTCAAAATTTGACTTGCATGATAAACAGGATGAAGAACTTTACCTTTTCGCTGATCCAATATCGCACCTATTGCAAAATCACTTGCATCACACTTTAGTTTAAATGGCAAGTTCCAATTAGGTTCAATTATGATAGTAGCTCAACTAAGTGCATCTTTAAGTGTCTCAAAAGCTTTCAAACAATGTTCATAAAGGGTCGATCCACTTCCAACAACTGACACAGAGGTTAGAAATTTGAACAAAGTTCTTTATAAAATGGTGGTAGAAACCCGCGTGTCCTAAGAAACTTCTAACACCTTTTACAGTAGTAGGAGGGGGTAATTTGGCAATCAAGTCTATCTTAGCCCTATCGTTCTCAATTACTTTTCCTGAAATTTTGTGACCCAAGACTATACCTTCACGTACCATAAAATGACACTTCTCCCAATTAAGCACAAGATTAGTCTCTTCACACCTTTTTAAAACATTCTCTAAATTTTCTAAACAGACTTCAAACGACTCACCAAACACAAAAAAATCATCTATAAATATTTCTACCATGCTTTCTACCATGTCAGATAAAATAGCGGTCATGCATCTACAGAAGGTGGCGAGAGCGTTACAAAGACCAAACGGAATCCTTCGGAATGCAAATGTCCCATAATAACACGTGAACGTAGTCTTTTCTTGGTCCTCCAGAGCTATTGTAATCTGGTTGTAACCAGAATACCCGTCTAGAAAGCAGTAGCACTCCTTCCCTGTAAGACGATCAAGCATTTGGTCAATAAAAGGAAGTGGAAAATGGTCCTTTCGAGGTACCTTGTTTAGGTGACGGTAGTCTTGTTGGGTGTGTTGCCCTAAACTCGTAGTTTGTATCAATGTAGAAACAAATGTATATTCAATAAAGTTTTATTCAATAAATTTGTTGTTGAATTCATAGTATTGCATTGTCCAAAATCCAATAAACTAAATATCCAAGGTTATTTTCATGTAATCGGAACAATATATATACTTGGTATATATGTGATATACTAGGTATATATTTGTAAAACCCCTGATATTCGAGGTATATATTTGATATACCCCTGATATACGAGTGGATAACGTCTCGTGAATAACCTATATGGATAAGGTTGGTGTAACAACCCGTATTTTCTAATACGGTCATTCTGACAAAATGCAAAAACGTAACTTTCAAGAAACCTTAAGAACTAAAATTATTCACTGGAAGCAATTTCTTTACAGAATTTTTCTAAACTAACTTAACTAAATAGGAAGATGACTTTCAAACTCAATGCCAGTACGCTAAACTTCACCTTCTACCAGAACGATCATTCAATCCTTCATCTGAAAAAGATTTAGGAAAACAAAGATGAGTACAAAAATACTCAATAAGCAATTTCCATATCGAATTTTGAAATTCATTTTCTTTTCAAAACATTCGTAAACAAAAATACAAACAAATCAAAACTTTTAAAGTCCTTTAAGATATTTAATACAATTTTCAAAACATTCAAAACAAACTAGATTTTCAGAAACAACGTCTTCAAATAAAATAAAATTTACAGTCAATCAAAACAAACTTTCATTCTTTCAAAACAAACTTTCATTTATTCGAAAAAAACTTTCATTCGATCAAACTTCAAATCCTTCAAAACAAACTTTTTTTCAATTAAAACTTTCAAAATTCCTTCTAAAACATTTGGTACAACTTTCAAACTTTCGAATAACTAAATCATCCAAACATTCAAAATAATCTTACATTCATTCATACTTTCAAAATCAAAGTGGAAGGTTGAATTATTTGGGTAGCCTGCAGAACATATGTGGTTACCCGTCGGTAACACCAATCAATCAGAAGCTTCTATCAAAGTTGTCGAATTAATATCGAGCATAACAGAGTTGTCGAAATAATATCGACTAGAACTAACAGAACGGGGACTTAAGTGTGAGGCCATGTGAGTGAATAACACACACATAATCTTCATTCCCAAGGAATGTCAAACCACAAAAGTGCGTACCCACAAATAAGCCAGAACGAAAATCCATCAATTCCAAATTAGGCTACTACCCCAAATAAGCAAAACGTTCCTCAAAACAAATCATGGCATATCCAAATAGCCCTATCAAATCATTCAAAATATCTTTCAAATAAAATGGCAAACAAATACTTACTTTCAATATTAAATTAATTCAAAACATTGAACTAATTTAAAACAAACTTTATCAATCCTCGAAAACATGATTACAAATATTTCATAAATAAACAAAATATCAATTTCAAACCTTTAAATAAATCTAAACAAAACTTTATCAAATCATATAAGAATACTTCAAATACTTTGCAAATAAAAAAAAAAACATAATATCAATTGCCAAATTAGTTTTCAAATCCATATTAAAAGTTCAATTTCATATGCAAGATATCAGTTTCAAATTTTCATATCAAATCCAAAATACATTTTAGTTTTCGAAGAAATATGGTAAATCACTTACAACACTTTGCGAAGGAATATGGTAAATCACTTACAACACTTTTCGAAGGGATATGGTAAATCACTTACAATACTTTTTTGAAGGGATATGACAAATTAGTTACAACACTTTTTCGAAGGGATATGACAAATTACTTACCTCTTTCAGAAAACCTACGAATCTAAATAACTTCTTCCTTGGTAGTTGTCAACTTAGAGGCCTAGAAACAACCAATATCCAAAATCAATCCTTAAATCCTATCCAAGGATTTAAAATTCAACCAATTACTAACCAAATCTTATCTACCCAATTTTCCCATTCAAAACACTTTTTTATCCAAAATAATTAGGAAAGTACAGATTTGGGGCTACAGACCCAGATATGAAAACTGGGTTTAAAAGCCTCTAAAATCAACAATAACAACCTTTAAAAATACAAGAATCAGTGTAAATTAATACGGGCTAAATTTACAAAAAGTTTCTTAACAAAACAAGTTTAAAAGCCTTATAATCAATTAAAAATTTGGGGATTTTAAATCTGGAAAATTTTATATTTTATAAAATAAAACTTCCAAGAATTTTCCATAAACAATTAACAATTTACTGATTTTTATAGAAAAAAGTCAGATCTGAAAACTGTTTAGAAAACCTTTAAAACTAGGTAAAAACATATAATTTTTCATGTAAAAATCAGAACAATAAACTATATTTTATGGGATACAAATAGGTAAACTTTTTATACAAAAAGAGTCTCAAAATAGCCCAAAAACAATCTCATAAACAAAAAGTTTCAAACCAAAAATTCTGGAAAATTTTTAGGGCAAAAAGTACTTAAAATCTTTTATTCTAAAAAAAACAAAGACCTCAAAACTTTTCCCAATAAACTGGGTTAAAGAACTACAGATAAAAAAGAATAAAACCAAAACAATGATCAAGAAAAAAGCTTACCGATCTTTAAGAGAAAATACCAAAATTATTCTTCTTTCTTTTTCTTTTTCTCTTGGAGAGAAAATTAGGTCTAACAGTTTAAGAAAATAAAACCTAGGGTTCAAGGGCTTTTATAACAAACCCTTGTGAATCCTTTTTAAAAAAGATTAACATAAAAAGATGAAGATTTACTAAAACTCTTACTTTTTATTTTTTAAATTCTAAGAACAAATTATCTTTTAAAAATAATTTCTAAAACAAAAAGGTTTATCTTTGAGAAAATAAAAGAAAACAACTAAAAAAATAATAATTTAAATATATATATTTGGTTGTTACAAACACCCCACCTAAAAAGAAATTTCGTCCTCAAAATTTACATATCTTGCTAAGCGAATAATTCAGGACATCTATCTATCATATCCTTTTCAGTTTCCCAAGTAGCTTCTTCAGATGAATGATTCCTCCACAAAATTTTTACAAGAGGAATACTTTTATTGCGTAAAACTCGATCCTTCTTGTCCAAAATTTGAAGTGGAATCTCATCATAAGTTAGTTTTCTTTTACTTGGAGTGGTTCGTAGCTTAGCACATCTGATGCGTCTGCAATATACTTCTGAAACATTGAAACATGAAAAGTATTGTGGATTCGATCTGAGGCAGGTGGTAAAGCCAAACGATATGCTACAACACCCACCTTTTCTAAAATTTCAAAAGGTCCAATAAATCTTGGACTAAGCTTTCATTTTCTTCCAAATCTTAAAATTCCTTTTAATTGTGAAACTTTCAGAAATACCATATCTCCAACCTCAAAGTTCAATTCTTTACTTCTAACATCAGCATAACTTTTTTGACGACTCTTGGTTATCTTCATTTTTCATTAAGTTAATGGACTCGTTTGTCTTCTGCACCAATTCTAGTCCCAAAATTAAATTCTCTCCAACTTCACTCCAATTGACAGGTGACCTGCATTTTCGTCCATAAATAGCCTCGAAGGGTGTCATTCCAATGGTTGTTTGGTAGCTATTATTATAAGAAATTCAATTAAATGCAAATGTTTCTCCCAGCTCCCTTGAAAATCCAACGTACAAGCTCGAAGCATATCTTCCAATGTTTGAATTGTCCTCTCTGTTTGGCCATCGAATTGCGGGTGAAAAGCAGTATTGAAGTCAAGTCTCATGCCCAGAGTCTTATGCAAACTTCTCCAAAACTTGGAGGTAAACTTGGGATCTCTATCCAACACTATAGAGATCGGTATACCATGCAGTCGAACTATTTTCTTGACATAAATTCGAGCCCATTTTTTTGCTGTGTAAGTAGATTTACCCAGTAAAAAGTGAGTTGATTTAGTTAAACGGTCAACAAGGACCCACACAGTCTCAAAACCATGTTGTGTCTTAGGTAATCCAGTCACAAAATCCATTGAGACACTCTCCCATTTCCACTCAGGTATAACCAACGATTGGAGAGGTCCCGATGGTTTTTGATGTTCAATCTTTTACCTGCTGGCATGTTAGGCAATGGCTAACAAAGTCGATAACGTCTCGCTTCATTCCTGTCAACCAATAAGATCTTCAGATGTCTTGGTACATTTTTAAACTCACAGGGTGAATCGAGTAGAGAGTATTATGAGCTTCAGCCATGATCTTCTTCTTAATAGGTTTTGAAACAAAATCTTATTAATCACCTTTCCATGATGATTTATCCTTCTCCTTTAACATAAAGGGAAAATCAGATTCTCGTACTGTACTTAAGTTTCATTGCCAAAGTCTCATGCAATATCTTTGAACAAACGCATACCAAAGTTCTAAGTTTTAAATAACAAGGAGACTTCTTGTACCAATACGTATAATTCATAAGCACAAATCTTGTCATAAATTGTCAAGTTGTATGGGGATGTAACTGATATCGCAACATGTTTATTTCAAATTGTTTTACTCATTCCCCTCGTAAACTCGATAAGATGGATTCGCTTCTACCACATGTCTCGGATTTCTTGAGTAAGCGAGTGAACCTGAAGACTGTTTAGGGCTTCAAACCTAAACTCTACCTAAGATGTTTGTCCTTGCCGCACGATAGGTCATAAGAGTAAATAAGCGACCTATTTTTTTCGCTAAGCTAGGAGGATCCTTCTCAAATGAAAACAATTCTTGGTCTGAAAAAATGATAAAACTTTTCCTTGTCCATTATTGCCTCTCACATATTATTCTTTATTAAGGCTAATATACTCTTGGTGTTTCCTTTAAAACTTCAAATGACACATATTCTTAATTCCCAACACATGTTCAACATATAATCTTACAGCAACCTTACCTTTGTAGTTCCTAATTAAACCTCTGGTATGGTCTTTTTTTTTTCTATTAACTATTTGACCTCTCACATCTCCAAAACTTTTCTTAGCTTGAACCAATTGAACTAGTCGAATTCTTTTCATCTCAATGACTGGATAAAACTCAAAGAATTTAAAGTCCCTCAAAATGACTATTCAATCTAGAGTTAACAACCTATTTTCTTATTTGAAATCTTGTTGCTTTAGCATTTTCCATTGATAACCTGATATGAGCATGTTATTTAAATAAGTGAGCTTCAAGTTTTTTTTTTTTTTATTACACTTCATCATACGCCTTTTATCCATTTAGTAGAATACCCAAATGACTAAGATGTCTTACTTGATCCATAAAACTTCAAACTCTGTAACAATAATTCAAAATATTAACAATCATGCAAAATTATCCTTAGTTCTCTATCAAACTCTTACCAAATGGGGAAAGATGTGACGCTCTCTAGAGTTTGAGATCATTCCTTAATATAACATGCCGATCACACCCTCCGACGAGTCCATAGCTTAAAACTTGATAAACTTAGATTGTTGTCTTGTGCAACTATGACAAGAAAGTATATTTCCAAAACCAAAAGTTTCTTAAAACGTCTCCAAAAGGTTGAGTAATAAAATATATATATATATACTCAAAGGTTTTCTTATCCTCAATTAAATACCAAGACCATTCTCTTGTCCAACACACATGTAGCTTTAGAAATCAATTAACTAACAATATACCTGATATCGATGAGCTCTAAAAAGTTTCTATCTCTTCCATCTATTCTTCATATCCAAAAGGTATGCATTAGTCCATTCTATTCACTGGGTGAAACTTCTGTACTTCTAACCAAAATTTAACTTATAGCTTGTGGGAACTCTACTTTTGGTCCTCACTCCTTAATAAACGTAAGAATAGAATTTAATCTTACACTACCAGAGCATATCCAACGTTGAGATCATATCATTGACTCCATTAGTCAACACTATGCTGCCAAAAAAAAAAAAAAATCCTATAAGACAAAAGTAACCAAACTACTTTATAGGAAAGCTTTATGTCAATTGTTTTTTTCTCAATAAGTTCCAAAAAAATAATTTTACCAAGAAAGGTAACCTAACTTAACTATGATTAAAGAGATAACCATAGTTGCTTTGGAAGTCCTTGTCCTTTTGGTGCCAAAATTTTGCATCTCTAAAAAATTCTTTCGCCACTGAGGAGACTGTTTCCCTTAAGTTTGGTAGGGACAATGTGTCTTTTTATTTTAAGAAAGAAAATGCTTTTTATGTTTCGAACAAGAGTCAACAAGAAAATGCAAGCAATAAAAAAAGTCTTATGCAAAAAGAGTCATATGCAAGACATTTTTTTTCGGAAGAAAGAGTATCAAACAAGAGTTCAAAATAAGAAAAGCAAGTCAAAAAAGAGTCTTGAGAGAAAAGAGTTAGGGAAAGAAAAGCAAAATAAAAATAAGAGCAAGATAAGAGTGGTAAAAAAACATGAGAGGTAAGAAAATGCACTTAATTTTTCGCGAGTCCCCACTATAGGCATTCATTTTCTTTAAATGGGTGGCGTTAGCATCTTGGAAGGTAGTAGCCTAGATATTAAAGTGACTTCGTGAAAACCATTGTCGACATCATTTTATGACGGGTTGCTACTAACAAGTTTCTATGAGTGCCTATGGTTGGAAACGGATGTTAGTTTGTTGAAACCTCAAAGGCTAGTAGTCGGTCCACTTGTCCTGTTGATGTAAAACTTTTTGAATCAAAACGAAAATGTGCATATTCCTTGGTTTTATAATGAGTTTTGTGTTTTAGAAAAAAAGAGGATTTAGAATCATTTTTATTTTCAAAACAAAGGATAGTTTATGGTTCGTTGGCTTGAGATTAAAGTTAGGACGTTTAGCTTGTGAAGCCTTTCTTTGGACATATATGATTCACCTACATAGAATATTTGGATTGTTGCCCATTCATATTTCAAGCATGTTGATTGTTTAAGATTTGTTGTTGTTATTTTTGCTTGAGGACAAGCAAATGGCTAAGTTTGGGGGTGTGTTAGTGTTGACTTTTTACTACAGGAACATGTGTCGGTAGGCCTGTTTGACCACGTTTTTTACCCCTTTCCCATTATTATTTGCCAAAAAAAACCACATAATCTTAAAGTAGAACACGCATATAACATTTATGCATAAAAGTCAAACTATGGTACTTTAGGAAAAATATGAGAAAAATACAGTCAAAGTTGGAAGAAAATAACAGAAATCTATTTTTTGCAGAATTGCGCCTGACACATTTTCAGAGAACAAAAAGGCAAAACACACATTTTGATTAATGAAGGGCAAGGAGGACATTTCCCATATGTTCAAATATATCCTAAACCTTGAGTCCAACTCCAAGTCAGGTGGTTAGGTGAATCTCAACTCATTTCCACCTAAAATGGTGGGAAGTTTCAACCAACCTATGTTGCTAGAAGAGGAAGTCATCCATCCAGTAGAATTTCATCCCTTCCAAGCTTCATTTCATTTTCTTTTAGTTGCTCTCTAGTTGTAGAACACGTTTTTAGGGTTTATGTTTATGTTTTAGTTGTTCATTTATTTGTTTTTCACGCTTTTACCTTTTGTATTGCTTTTAATTCAAGTTCTTACTTCTGTTCTTTGATCATTCTGTTATTTTAATGTTCTTTAGCGAGTTTCAACTCCCCTCACGCTTGAGAGAGAAGAAGGTCAAGCTAGAATTCATTGTGCGGCTTATTTATTCATTTAAATTCAATGAAAAATACTTTCTTTATGTTTTCGTGCATTTACTGCCTTTAAATATGTTCTAAATTAGTTATCAACCTCTTTGTGGAATGCCTTAGTCAAAATGATTTGATTTTCAACACGCTCGGGATTTTGCCAAGATTGCACCTGACACTTTTTTGGGTTGGTTTCTAAAAACTTCTCTTTACATCTTTTTTCCATTCGGCTGGTGGGAACTTGATTTATACACCAAAGCCCAACCTTGAGAAAGGTGAGTTAGGTAAAATAATAGGAAACCAATATGGGATGTGACTTAGGCATAAACACATAAAAAATAGTCCTAGACATAGGCCCTCTAACCCATAATGCAATTGAGTTGGTAGATATTCTCTAGGATTGTAATCACACATGATGGGATGTGATTCCCGCAGCGGAAACGATGATCTTCGTTCATGAATTTTAGAAGAACAAAACCCATAATGCAAAATGTGAAATACAGGGGAAAATGTTTCCCTTACCTTTGAAGAACTCTTCTTCAATGATTCAATCTCCTGAACACCACCAAATGATCTTCCGTGCTATCCTTTAGGTATGAGATCGTGCTTGTGGGAGCTTTTGTTTGGAACAAGTAGGAGAATTGAGAGAGAGCTTGAGAGAGATCTACTAGAAATTCTTCTGTTCTATACTAGGCAGAACATTTCTGCAAAATAAAACCAACCGTATGATGTGGGGAGATAACCCACGTCATAAAACTCCTTACTCCCTACTAAAATGCAGGGGAGTTAGATATTAATTATTATTATTAATTAATAATTAATTTTAATATATATATATATATAATTTATTAATCAATAAATAATTATTAATTATTAATCCAATTAACAATTAATTAACATATATATATATATCAAATAAATAATTAACATTTAATTATTTATTACAAAATTAGAATGATATTCTAAAGCATTTCTCTCATATAACCTATAGTTGTAATGTACATCTTATGCACATTATTTTTAACCTATAGTTTTAATATGAATAAGAATCTCATTCATATTAATTTTATTTGATACATTATATAGTTAATTATAAATTAAAACTATATATTATGAGAGATATTATTTGACTTGAGCAATTTGAACATTTCAAATTTTTCCAAAACTTCATCCTCGTTTTATCCGTTGTGAGCTAGCAAGGGGACCTAATTGACCTACATATCAGAAGCTCCAATGATACAAGATTAATCGGTCAAACTCATTAATCGAGTTAATCAACATTCGTTAACTATGGGTCACTCCACTAATGACCCACAGTTGCACTCTTCTCACTGCAGAATGTTTTCGTGTCCATGGATATACAACCATTAAAGACAAGTCAATCCTTCACGAGTGCTCGTAACTCAAGCTGGGTCAAATTACCGTTTTACCCATGAGTTACATCTTACTCCTTAAATACCACTGCTTCTCTAATGAACAACCCGGTTATGGTCCAACCAATAACCGGAAGTCCCTCTCGGGCCAGTGAGAGGGTGAGGCCCCTTGTTCAAGTCCCGGAGTCAGCATTTAATAGAACACTCATCTACTCCCTAGAGTTGGGGAGGAGTGAATTCCATCATATGAAGTTATTTCCCAGCTCCTCACTCGGTCTCGTCCCTAAAATGATAGGAATATTGAGTTGGCGACTCGAGCCACTCTCACCCATACAGATCAAAGGACGAGCCCTCAGGGGCAAGAGTCTATTACTCACTCAAGATTGAGAATAAGTTACCTGGTCATCCTAAGAAATTGCAATCTGTTAGTTAATGGTGTTACATCTAAAGATTGGCTATTTCGCGGTCCGGTCTTATACAAACTCATTGTATAGGATACTCCTACTCGCATGTCTCCACACGAACGACCTGAATCGAGTCATCTGTAAGATTTACAAAGTGGGTCGTATCCATAGTGTTGCCAGGATAAGGTATCCAACCTTATCCATATACTATAGACCCTTTAGGTTATTCCCGGGACATTATCCACTTGTATATCAGGGATATATGAAATATGTACCTAGTATATCAAGGGTACATCAAATATATACCCAATAGATATACTGTCCCGTTTACATGATAATAACCTTGGATGTTTAGTTTATTGGATTTTGGACAATGCAATGCTATGAATTCAACAACAAATTGATTGAATAAAACTTTATTGAATATACATTTGTTTTTACATAAATACAAACTACGAGTTTAGGGTAACACACCCAACAACACATAGGCATATGATTGTAGGTTACCCTAGCCTCTGCAGCAACCAAAAGCGGTAGTGAAAGAGTATAACTCGAATCCCAAGAAAAGTCAGGAATTGTGTCTGACGTAATTTCCCCAACATAGTGTGTTTTCCATGTTTTGCATCAAGACTAAGGTACGAAGCAAAGAGGTTGAGTTTTATTAAATTTCTTGTTAGTTAAAACCCCAAACGACAACATTTCATCACATTTTTTTTCCTAAATCACAATTGCATATTTGAATCATTTCACGACATTACTTGATTTTGAAAAGCCACAAGTCCCTGAGGATTCGACCTTGGATTACTTCCGAGTATTACTTGTGACCGTATGCACTTGCACGAGTCTCTAATCTTTTTACACGTAGAGAAAGTCCCAACATTTCTTCACATCTTTACAGCACATTCTTCAGATTTTCCAAACACTCTGCAAATGACTTCCCAAACACTGAAAAATCGTCCATAAACACCTCGACTACTTATTCTACCAAGTCAGAGAAGATGGCCATCATGAACCTTTGGAACATTGTTGGGGCATTGCAAAGCCCGAATGGCATTCGTCTAAACGCAAACGTAGGGGTAAGTAAATGTTGTCTTCTATTGATCTTGCGGGCCTATTGTAATCTGATTGTACTCACTGTAACCGTCTAGAAAACAACAATACTTCTACCCTGCAAGTGTATCTAGCATTTGATCAATGAAAAGGAGAGGGAAGTGGTCTTTCTTTCTGGCATTATTCAATTTGCGATAGTCCATACATATACGCCATCCTGTCACTGTTCTTGTGGGTATTTACTCATTCTTCACATTATCCACCACAGTCATGCCTCCTTTCTTAGGCACACACTACACTGGACTTACCCACTCGCTGTCTGAAATGGGATATCTGATATATGCGTCTAACCACTTAATAATCTCCTTCTTCACTACTTCTTTCATTGTTGGATTAAGTCTACGTTGGGACTCTATGGAGTTCTTATACGCTTCTTCCAGCATGATCTTATGCATGCAAAAGCTAGGGTTTATTATCCTGATGTCAGCAATAATCCATCCAATAGCATTCTGATGGGTTTTCTCTACACTTAACAGCATCTGCTCTTTCTCCATTGGTAGGCGTTCGGACTTTCTTTACCTTTAAAACGATTAGAGAATCGTGCAAGCGCACACGGTCACAAGCAATACTTGGGAGTAATCCAAGGTCGAATCCTTAGGGACTTGTTGCTTTCAAAACAGTTTTTAAGAAGTGAATGGTTCAAATATGCAATTGTGGTTTATGAAGAAAATAGTGATGAAATGTTGTTTTTGAGGTTTTAAATATCAAGCAATTGAATAAAATTCAACCTCTTTACTTCCTACCTTAGTTTTCATGCAAAACATTGGAAATAAACACTGTTGGGAAAATGCACCAGGTGCAATTCTAGCTTTCCTTGGGAAACTTAGTTCTACTATTCACTACCGCTTTTGGTTGTATACAGAGGCTAGGGTAACTGACAACCATATGTCTATGTGTGATTACAATCCTAGGGAATATTTATCAACTCATATGCATTATGGGTCAAAGAACCTTTGTCTAGAACCATATTTTATGCACTTATGTCTAAGTCACATCCAATATTGGTTTCCTATTATTTTACCTAACTCACCATTCTCAGGGTTGGGCTTTGGCGTATAATCAAGTTCCTACTGGCCAAATGGAAAAAGACGTAAAGTGATTTTTTGAAACTAACCCAAAAAGTGTCAGGCGCAATTCTGTGCAAATCCTGACTGTGTTGAAAATCAAATCATTTTGACTAAGACATTCCACAAAGAGGTTGATAACTAATTTATAACATAATTAAAGGAAATAAAATACACGAAAACATAAAACAAGTATTTTTCATTGAATTAAAACGAATAAATGAGTCGTACAAAGAGTTTTAGTTTGACCCTCTTCTCTCTCGAGCATAGGGGGCGTGTAAACTCGCTAAATAACTTAAGAATAACATAATAATTGCAGAACAAAAGGTAGAACTTGAATTAAAAGCAATACGATAAGCAAAAGTATTAAAATACAAGGAAATAACAACTAAAACTTGAATCTAACGCCTAGGAACGAGTTCTACAACTAAGAAAGAATGAAATGAAGCTTAAAATGAGCTTGTAAGGGATGATTTGCTGCTGGAGGAATGACTTTCTTATACATGCCTTTGAGTTGGTTTAACTTCCCACCATTTTAGGTGGAAATGAGTTGAGATTCACCTACCCACTTCCATTTGACTTAGATTCACGGTTATAGCTTGATTCAAACACTTAAAAAATGTCCTTCTTCCCCTTCATTAATCAAAAGACACGTTTTGACAAAATTGGACTTCAAAATTGCGTCAGGCGCTATTCCTGCAAAAATAGAAAATTGTTATTTTCTTCGAACTTTGACCCCATTTTTCTCGTTTTTTTTTCTGAAGTACCGTATATTATAATTTATCCATAAATGTTCTATGTATGTTCTACTTAAAGAATATGCAGTCCTTTTTCGCAAATAATGATGGGAAATGGTTCAAAATCGTGGTTGAACAAGTCTACCGACACAACTTTCTACAATAAAAAGTCAACCCTAACACACCACCAGACTTAGCCATTTGCTTGTCCTTAAGTAAAAACAACAACAACCAATCCAAAACAATCAACATGCTAGAAAGATGAATGAGCAACAATCTCAAGATTATAAGTAAATGAATCATATTCGTCTCAGGAAGGACTCCACAAGCTAAACTTCCTAACTTTAATCTCAAGTCAACAAACCAAAAACCATCATTCGTTTTGAAATAAAAATGATTCTAAATCTCATTCTTTCTAAAACACAAAACTTTTTTACAAAACCAAGAAATATGCACTCATCCATTTTGATTCAAAAAGGTTTACATCAATAACACAAGTGGACTTGCTACTAGCCCTTGAGGTTTTCCACACACTAACATCGGTTTCAAACCACGACCACTTGTAGAAACTCTTTAGGTAGCAACCTGGCATAAAATTGTGTCGACAATGGTTTTCACGAAGTCACCTTAATATGTAGGCTACTACCCTCCAAGATGCTAACGCCACCCATATAAAGAAAATGAATGTCTACAGTGGGGGCTCGCGAAAAAGTAAGTGCGTTTTATTGCCGCTCATGTTTCTTTCCACTCTTGTCTTTCTCTCGCTTTTATTTTTCTCTTCTTTCCACCACTCTTATTGTCTCGCAAGACTCTTTTTGTTTACTTATTTTTTTATTCTTTTGGACTCTTTTTTTTTAAAACTTTTTCTTGCATATAAATCTTTTTTTATTACTTGCATTTTCTTTTTTACTCTTTTTCAAAACATAAAAAAACATAAAAAAACATTTTCTTGCAAAAACAACAAAAAGACCCACGTGTCCTCACTAAGGAAAGAAATTTTGAGAGATGCAAAATAAAAAGGACAAGAACTTCCAAAATAGTGAAAAAGTTGAGGTTGCAAAATAAAAAGAAGCAGAACACAGTTTTATAATCAAAACAAAAAGTGGAAATGATTTATGGCTTGATCATAAAACTAGGAAATCTAACCTATTCATACCCTTAAGAATCCTCATCGACATGATAAAAAAACAAAGAACAAAGGAAATCATTTCATTAAAAAGATGAACATGTTGAGAGTTTAGAAAAGATGCTATTGAAGAAGCTAAAGACAAACTCATAGCTAGAACATGGAAGCATGCAAAGCTTGAACTTAATGCAGAAACACAACTAACAGCAAATCATTCCTAACAGCACAACATACCAACAATTAACCTAGAGCTAAAACTAAGCTAAACAACCTAACAAGCAAACAAAAAAGACAAAAGTAACCTACACAAACTAATGTACAAGATCAACACATCCAATATCAAAGAAAAAAGAGAGAGATACTCTCCTAGTCGTCGTCATCATCATTCGAGCAATCATCCCCGATAGGTCGGGAAGAAGAGGGTAAATCGGCCATAAGCTCATCGGGGAAAGAAGGTGCTTCATCACCGTATAACTTCTTTAGGAACTCACGTGGCATGTTCAGTTGCCAAGAGGAGGTTGTACTTGTGCCTTAGCTCGTCATATTGCTCCTTGGTTACCACTCCTCAGGTCTCCTTAGGGATGTGACCGGCTTTTTGGGTGTTACCACATTCGCATCATCGGTCTCCACTCCCGCCTTCAAACATAACTCAGTTATTAGTCCAGGAAAAACATGTGGACCTACCATTTTCTCCGAACAACTCCGAATCTCATTTCTTATGAGTTCGCCAAAATTGAACTCAATGTCCTTCATTAGGATGTACACCATCATTTCCCTATTGAGCTTAATGGAGGAATCGTGAGAAGTGGGGATCAACATATTCTTCACCACATACGTCCAATCGTTGCTTGTTCGGTGATGTCAAGAGGCTTTAGGGAAACTTTTCCCGTTGTTGAAATTGTTCATGTCTTGTATGGTCTACAAATAAGTCGACACACCTCCTCCATTTTCTCATCAGATAGATGCACCAAAACCTCATTTCCTATGGCATTAAATACATCCAATAAACCATAGAGTGTTAATAATGAAAGGCAAAAATTTTACCACTTTACCCCTTACTCTCACTACGTCTCCTCGGTTTGAATTGATGGCAGCGTAAAACTTCTTCACCAAGGCCTCGGATACACGCGTAGCTGAGGCAAACAACATCTCTGAACCATTCTCCACAAGCCTTTTCTTGACATATTCTGGCACGGGCTCTAAGGCTTCATCAAAGCCATTCTCAACTAGGATCACACGCGTAGTGAAGTCAGGTCTTTTCACTTCCAACCTCACCTTTTTGTCTTTGGATGGCGTTTGCTCGGTCGAAGCGGGCTCCTCTTCATTAGCCTCCTCAAGTGGCTCTTCTGCCTCTCTTAGCCCCCTAGCCCTCTTGGCTTTTTTAGATGGACCAGCCTCGACCACTTTTTGGACATCCAAACGTGCTACAATGGCTCGAGTGCGTGGCCTATAAATTTGGCCAAGCGCAATTTCATCTAGATTTTTCTTCTTTCGTGTTTTCTTCACCACTTTGGTAAAGCACACCTCCTCCTCTGAGGTTCTGAGGTCTCTGCAGTAGCAACGAAGTTCGATAAAAAATATTCAAACTTGATGAAGAAGGGGACTTACCTTTTGAAGAAGATGAAGATGAAGATGACTCCTCTATGGCCTCATTAGGGACATCCACAGGACCGTATGCTCCTTCTTTCTATTGTACAGGGGACTCTTCGTCATTTTGCTATCACTCGTGCACCGAAGTTCGTATTCTCACTTCATATTGAGATATATCGTCGTTTTCTTCTTCCTCCTCATACTCATCTCCATGCACTTCTTGGGGTAATTCTCCAAGATTCTCATTCTCTACCTCAACATTCAATCTTACTTGTGCTTCCCCACTGTTTCCATCATCCTCCAATGAATCCTCTCTCGTTGCTTCATTTAATGCCACCAAAATTTTGACAATTTTTTACGTTGTCCGTTTCTATTCTAAATCATAAAAAATAGAGGCTTTTTAGTCAAGATATGATCTGGAAAAGTGGGAGATAAAATACCTTGTAAAGTGGCCAATGGAGTATCCTCCAAAATTGCGCCAGGTGCAATTTGGCAATGAATTTCGACCTGGCCAAATCTGAGTGCTCCAATGGCTCTGTGTTGTGTTCAGACTCTCCACTAACCTGTTCTTAACCTTCAAAATTTATAGCAACAGTAGCGGAAAGAGGGGGAGGGATAGATAATTCTAATGATTCAGAAACGGGGTTATCTTGAGAGGAATTCAACCTATGGCATTTATTCATACTGTTTAATTCAAGTTGAATTTCTTCACTCATCCTCTTTGAGTTTTCCATAAATCTTTGCCATTTTTGGTTTAACTCTGCTATCCTAGCACATATTTGCTCTTTCTCTCTATCCATAATTTCCTTTTTCTTATTCTCGATGTAAACTCTTTCATGAAGCCTACCAATTCTTTCATCTAACTCAACACCTTTATCACCCATGGATTGATTTTTCCTAAGGTATACCTTACTAAATTCTTGTAATTTCTTCTCACTTTGGCCTCCTTTATTAACCCTAGAAACATGAGGTTTTAAAATTGATTTTTTCAGAACTTGCATTACCTATGGATAGGTTCTTTCTAGGGTTCATTTTTAAAGCTTCCTCTAATTTTCTTCTTTGTTCCCTAGGATACAAAATTAGCTTTTCATGAGAAATCTTAGGGGGTTCAAGAGGAATCATATCCGGTCTAGTAGGTGGTGGTAGCAACAGTTTCTTCTTCTCTTTCTCTTTATCGCATGGCTTATAGGAGGAGGAGCCTTCCATGGTTCTTGATGACCCTAACTTGAAAGATTAAATATGAAATATGTTATCCACAACACATCTTAGCATGTTGTCTAACTGAAGCAAATACTTCTACCTATAAAAGAACATGACTAAGCACACATGAACAAAATAACATGTTTTCAACAATGAAACAATGGTTAGAAAACTCTCTCAATTAATCCAATGAGAAAAAAAACAAAAAAAGGCCACCAAGTGGCGCTTTTTCTAGGTATTCCATATTTAAGTTTTGTTTTGTTCCTTCTTGTGGAATAATACTCACTGCTCTTTTCCTTATGCCTTGCTTATTTTATTGGGAACTTCAATCGTGTACTAAGAAAATGAAATTATTAAAACATTCATGACATAAATAAAAAAACTGAAAAGTAGACAAGCATGAAACTAATGTACAAACTTCCATCCTATTGATTTTACTTTAAAGAACGTTGGAGACTTTCAACTTTCACTCATTTCCCCAAGCTCATTTTATCTCTCTTCTGCTACTACCATGTCGCAGTTTCGCTTTTTGAAAGCATAATATGCTTTAAGGTCTAGCTCAAGGGGTAGGTGACTTACGTGTATGCATTTGTTTTTGAAAATTAGAATTTGGGGTGAAACTTTAACGTAGAACCCTTCAACTGAACTTATCTCATCTTCTCCTATTTCTTCCTCTATTTGATCCTTGAAATGTTGGGTTAACTCTCCCTTCTTTATGTCTTCATTTGTCTTCAAAGAATGTCGAGGGAAAGAGAAAAGTGGTCCAATATTGATAGGTGACTGGTTTAGGTCCATTATAAGCTCATGCTCAGTTACTTCTATCGGTTTCTCAAGTTCAACTTCCCTATTCTTCCATACCTTGTTTATCGCTTCAAGGCTTGGTGGATCATCATTGTCTACTTTCCCTTTAGAACCACTTCAGATAGGAAGTATGTCATATACCATTTTCATCGACCCTATCTTCACTCTATGTTTGGGGGAGCCTTGTCCTTATTTCTTCAAAGTCATTCATTAAGCATTGAGGACAATTCTTCTTTTTAAGTTTGGGGCGGAAGGATTCTCATTTGTAACAATAGCATGTATAGTGTAGTCCCTTTGCTAAGAACTATCTTGTAAAGCTATGAAAAATGTTTGGCCTTGTAATTCAACTCGAAAAAAGAAAAAAAAAACATTCCAAAGAGCTGCAAGGTTTGGAATGGCTAGTAGCCCATAGCTGTCTTAGAGGACTTTAGTTAGCCAGCAGGGAAGGAAGGAAGTCAGTGCCTTTGAAAGGGGGTTGAGGGGATTTTTCGAAAGTAGCCAAAAGGAGAAGGTGAGATAAGGCTGTCAAATATGAATAAAACACCTTAGTTCTAGTGCAACAGCTGGTTGTTTCCTTTGTGAGCTAATGCAGAAGAATTCTGAGAAATATTTACCACAGTAATGTATTTGAGGCAGAAAGAAGAATAGTTTGGGTGCATAACTGGTGACTTCTAGTTTCTAGAAGATAAGAGTTAGTATTGCTTGGGGACAAGCAATAGGCTAAGTTTCGGGGTGTGATAACTCTCCTAAAAAGACTTAATTGTGTTTAAAAGTTGCGTAAAATAGCTAAAGATAGCCTCATCTAGCCCTCATCATTCATTGAGTTGTTCCTAAATTAGAAGATAAATCAAGGTTCTCCTATGTATTGTTACCGCTGATATAAATGATCTGATTTTGAGCATTTTTGCTGCAGCTTTAATGATGCTATAGCATCGGTTCCATAAAGAGACAAAAAGCAGAAAGTTAACGGTGAAAAGACTTCTCAACGACATTTACCACAGTAACTGGATGTTTCACCTGGAAGTGAAAGCTATGTCCCACAGGGCTTGTTTTGTTGCCCTAAAATCGGAAGGAGGTATAAATGCCAAGAAGAAGAGAAGCCTCTACACACACCAAGACAATTCCATTGTTCATTTTTTTGGAAGCAATCAACCCTCACTTCAAGAAAACCTCTCCAACCGTTAGAGAAATTCAAGGGGAGAAGAAGACCAATCATCAGCAGTTGAGAATAAGCCGAGAACTCTTATTGGGAGCTGATCTTCAGCTCCATCTCTTCATCTTTTAGCATCTTTGTATTGTTTTTGTTCCTATATTTTTGAACCTCCTTATGGCATTGTCTAGCTAAACTCTTTGTGTAAGGGGGACATGTTGTGAACTCATTTTCTGGGCTGTAATCTTGTTGTTTTGAGTTGAAGTTGATGTATCACTCTATTTTCGATGGGCTTGATCACCATTTTGAAATATCTCTTTGATAACATTTGGAAAAATGTATTAGGGAGCGAAAAACTTCATCTCGAGCTAGAGTCTACTTGAGTTTAGAGTGTGGTGACTTAGAGATAAGCATCACCTAGCTTGGTCATAAAAACTGTCCATATATGTTGTTATTGTTTGTCTAAGAACTTCAATGGTAGAAAATCTGGGGTGTTTGGAAGAACATCTTGTCTATTTGACCATTGCATTCACTTAATTAATGTTGCAGCATAGTTAAGGCCCAGAAATAGTCGTCGTCCTCTCCCTCTTGAGCCTTTATTTTCATAAGAAGTTACTCAGCGATTGTGGATGTTTGTTGACACTAGTGAAATATTTACATGTGCTTGATATAATATATATATATATATTTAAACCGCTTCCATTTCGATTCATTTTAGCCATTATTCAAAATAAAGATTATTTAGTTCATTGCATTGATTTCTTAAGTGAATATTGGGTGTTTGGGCACTTAGTCACTGTGGATTCAAATCTTTTATTACTTGCTGCGACGATTGTGTATACTTGCACATAGAATAATTGGCATAATTTGTACCCAACAACTATTCCTCAACTCATCGACTATTTGCTCCACTTGAATCTGCAACCTGCGTAATGTTTCATCATTTCTAGCTATAAAGTCTATCATAGTCTCTTCAAGTCTATCATAGTCTATCCCATATATATATGCCAAACTTAATGGAGAGGTTTTAGGTTTCGGGTTTTGTTTAAGTTTCTTGGCCAGTAAACTCTCCTTTTTATTCATTCCAATTTTTTGTTTGACTCCAATCCCAACAATATTAATGAAAAAATTATAAAAATAAAAATTCAAAACAAATAAGCAGGGTACTCTTTTTAAATAAGTTTAAATTATTAATATTAACATTGCGTTCGTGATATTTTTATATACTATAAATGTTGATTCATATCTCATATGGATGACCAGCTTACAAAATATAAATTTAACCCAAACCTGCATTCATTTCATTTTTTTTTTTTTTTTTCAAATAGCATCTTTTTATCCACACGTCCATAAAAGATTTTCTCTTGTGCATATCCCAAATTTGGTTATGGGAGGTTTTGGAGTCATGCTATGCTATCCACTTTTGGAAAGGTTGTTGACGTAATCAATAAGGTTGTGAGATGGAGACGGAATCTCCATTTTCTTGTCCAGAGTGGTGGTTGTTTTCATTCATTCTCCGTAAACATCCAGATATGAAACTTTAATTTTAGCGATTTTGTAATCCAGTCCTCAACGCAGTTCTAAGTTTTTGAAATCTTTTCCGCCTCTTAAAAATTTTGAACTTCAAATCATTTATGATCAATTTCAGATGTCGAACAGAGTATAAGTCCAAAACTCACAACCCAAGAAGCTCTCACCAAAAAACGAAACAAATTCCTCAAAACCCTAATTGCCTTTTTTAAAATTATTATTTAAATTAAAAAGCATCTTTTCCCATTCATCAATATCCTTTTCCACGTGTCCATCAAAATTTGTCCCGTCGTATATCACAAATTTGGTTTATGAGAGATTTTGGTGTTATGTTATATGCTATATAGTTTTGGAAAGCTTCTTCACTTAATCAATGAGGTTGTCAGTCCATTTTCTTGTCCAGAGTGTCCATTGTTTCCATTCAATGCCTTTTTCTTTTTTTTTTCACCCTCAATTGTCAGCTTATGCTTATCTATGGTGAGATTTGAACTCAAATTAAATTATACTATTTAGGTAACTTTTTTAACTTGCAGTTATGTTATTTAGGGCCGGTTTAATAACTATTTTTATTTTTTATTTTTGATTTTTCTGTTTTCTATTTAAAAAAGAACAAGTTTGATAATTGTTTTTTATTTTTTTATTTTTAGAAAAATAGAAAACAAAATATTTTTTAGTTTTCTGTTTTTTAAAAGTTAGAAAATTGAAAATACATATTCGAGAGAAAACCTATCTAGAGTACTGATGACAATAGATTGCGACGAGAGTGAAGAGCACCCTCCCATTTTTTCGTGCTCGTGAAAATTTTTTGTCCACCATCGCCACCTCGTTCTTCAGTTGTGGAATCGAAAACCAGGTTAAAGAATCTTTATTTGCGGGCGAGGATATTCGTGGGAAAAATGACTCGTTTTGTAAATAATTTTAATTATTGTTAGAATTAAAAAAAGTGTCATAAATATATTTTAATTATTTTTCAAATTATTATTTACTATTATAAGTAATTAGTTTTAAATAATATTTCATATTTTATTTGCAATTTCGTAAATATGTTAATAAAATATATATTATTTATTAAAAAAAATGGAATCTGGGACGAGTTTGGGATATGTATTTTCTATCCTTGGAGTAGGGACCCAACCCTTATTTCTCCTCGAACTCGGAAGTCCGAAAGAACTTTAAGCAATTGGAACTTTCTAGTCCATAGTTATTATTCACATCGCACCCGAACCCGTAGGTTTAGAGGTCCGAATTTCTTGAACCTTTAACATCGCACCTTTAACTTTATCATTACAAGGATTGAATTTTGGCTCGTTACTGATTTTGACATCGCACCTCGAACCCGTGGGTTTTAAGATTGCCGATTTTAAGTCTCATGGGAGTCCGTGGCCCCCATTTTGGGACTATTTTGACATTTCAGGGGTAATAGCGCTTCAAGTGCTCCGCGTTCCATGGATGCGCAAGCATTCTTCCTTCCAGGTCAGCCAGCATATACGTTCCAGGTCGGACTATGCCTTTGACTTCGAACGGTCCCTCCCAACTTGGGTCAAGGGTGCCGACATGACTCTGAATTTTTCTTAAGACTAAAAATGTCCAGTTTGGAAGCTTCGAGGTCGAACTCGGGCATTGTAATGTCTGGCCATTCTATTCTGATACTCTGCTAACCGCAGCTGAGCCATTTCCCTTTTCCCTTCCAATAAGTCCAGGTTAAGGAGTAGCTCTTCCTCGTTCTTTGTTGGCTCGTACTGTTCTACCCTGTCTGTTGGTATGCCGATCTCGACTGGTACGACGGCTTCGGAGCCAAAGGCTAGCGAGAACGGAGTTTCGCCAGTTGACTCTCTTGGGGTGGTTCGATATGACCACAAAACTTCGGGTAGCTCCTCGGCCCATCTTCCCTTTCTAGAGTCCAACCTTAGCTTGAGTCCTCGCTTTATGATCTTGTTTACTGCTTCAACCTGTCCATTTGCTTTTGGATGCGCAGGAGACGAACTGAGGTGGCTTATACTCAGTTTTCTGCAAAAGTCCTTGAACTTTGCATTGTCAAACTGTTTTCCGTTGTCCGTCACAATAGCATTGGGTATGCAAAAGCGGCACACGATGTTTGTCCATATGAACGACGTGACTCTGGACTCTGTGATGTGGGATAGTGCCTCGGCTTCGGCCCACTTAGTGAAGTAGTCCACAGCAACAACGGCGAACTTTGTTTGTCCTTTGCCCAGAGGAAAAGGACCTATGATGTCTACCCCCCATTGCGCAAATGGCCATGGGGCCGAGATGGGGGTGAGCAGTTCGGGAGGTTCATGGATAATGTTTGCGAAACACTGGCAGTTGTCACAAGCTTTCACAAACTGCTTTGCATCCTGCTCGACACTGGGCCAATAGTACCCTTGTCGAACCACCTTGGCCGACAACGACCTGGCGCCAGAGTGGTTTCCACACACCTCTTCATGAACTTCCCTAAGAATGTAAAGGCCTTCTTCAGGAGTCACACACTTGAGCAGAGGCAGGGAGAAGCCACGTCGGTACAACATTCCTTCTCGGAGTGTGAACCGAGCTGCTCTTCGCGCCATCTTCTTTTGCTCTTTCGGATCTTACGGTGGGTTTCCTTTGATGAAGTCCACGATTGGGTCCATCCAAGTGGGTGATGGATTATCAACCTCCATTACATCTGGCTCCAAGATTGAAGGAGTGTCCAAGATCTCGACCGAGACCGATCTAGCCAGGTCGGTCTCAAATGCTGATGTCAATTTAGCTAAGGCATCCGCATTAGAGTTTTTAGATCTTAGAACTTGACTCACCTCGTAAGTCCCGAACTGGGCGAGGTGTGATCTGACCTTGCTTAGATATTTTTCCATTCGGGGGTCCTTTGTTTGGTACTCCTCCTTAATCTGATTCACGACTAGCTGAGAGTCACTAAAGACCTTAATGTGGTTGGCCCCCAGCCCTTTGGCAACGCGCAAGCCTGCTAGGAGTGCTTCATACTCGGCCTCATTATTTGACGTTCGAAAGTTGAACCGCAGAGCATATTGGAATCGCTCACCTCCGGGTGCGAGCAAGAGGATTCCTGCCCCGCACCACCTCTCGTTAGAAGATCCATCAACGTAGATCATCCACGGGAGGTCGGACTTGGCCAACTGAGGTGGTGGAGTGAGCTCTGCGATGAAATCTGCCACTGCTTGCCCTTTCAACGCGGTTCTGGGTTCAAACTGGATGTCGTACTCGCTCAACTCTAATGCCCACTTCATCAGACGCCCTGCTGTTTCAGGCTTAAGGAAGATATTCTTCAGGGGCAGGTTTGTGAGTACTACGACCGTTTGCGCTTGGAAGTACGGCCTAAGTCTTCGGGTCGAGGTGACTAAAGCAAGGGCCAGCTTCTCCATTTGGGGGTATCTGATCTCAGCTTCAGTCATGGCCTTACTGGTGTAATAAACGGGGCTTTGGCTCGCGCCCTCCTGATTGATTAGTGCCGAGCTGACGGCGCTATCAGATACTGCCAGGTACAAGTGGAGCTTTTCTCCTGGTCCCTTGTTCCTAAAAACCTTGAAGAAAGGAAGGCACTTGTCCGTTAATCTTGACACGAACCTATTCAAGGCTGCAATCCTGCCATTTAGGCATTGAAGCTGCTTTAGAGTCTTGGGTGCCTCCATCTCGAGCACGGCCTTTATCTTCTCTGGGTTAGCCTCAATCCCACGGTTATTTACCATAAAACCAAGGAACTTTCCCGAGGAGACTCCAAAGGCACACTTGGTCGGATTGAGCTTCATTTGATACTTGCGTAGCACTCCAAAGGCTTCGGTCAGATAGGCAAGATGCGACTTTGACTGCTTGCTCTTGACAAGCATGTCATCCACATACACTTCCATATTCCGACCGATTTGCTTGGCGAACATTTTGTTCACCATCCTTTGGTAGGTCGCACCTGCATTCTTTAGGCCAAAAGGCATCACCTTGTAGCAGTACAGACCTTGGTCTGTTATAAACGTGGTATGATCTTGGTCTGGCAAATGCATTTTAATTTGATTGTATCCCGAGTAGGCATCCATGAAGGTGAGTAGCTCGTGCCCGGCTGTTGCGTCCACGATCTGGAACTGAAACGACAAACCATCATATATGAATTTTGCATGAATTGGAACTGAAACGACCGAGAAAAAGTCCGAAACAAAGTTAAAACATAGTAAAAACAGCATCTAAAACCTTCTTTTTACGCATGTAAACAAGCGTAATCAACCTCCTTCCTCGATCATGCCCAACGACTCCTGGTAACACTATTCATACGGCCAACATATGAAGATCGTGTTCAAGTTATAACCTAAAGAGTCTATAGTATATGGATAACGTTGGGTGCCTTATCCTGGTAACACTATTGATATAGCTCACTTTGTAAATGTTATAGATAATTTGATCCAGAATTATTCATGTGGAGACATTTGAATGGGGGTATCATATAGAACGAGCTTATATAAGACTGGACCGCGAAATATTTAATCTTTCTTTGTAAATCCGTTAAAAGATAATATGATTATTTCACATGTGGCTCAATCATAATCTTAAGTGATTTATGAACTCCTGCTTGTGAGGGCATGTCCTTTAATTTACATGGGTGAGAATCGTTTTTGTAACCGATTCAATAAGCCTACTATTTTGGGAACGCGACCAAAAGGGAGTTGGGAACATAATTTCACAAGATGGAATTAACTTTTTCCCATTAAAGGGTAAGTAGATGAGTAGTTCACTTAAGTTCTAACTTCGAGACTTGAACAATGGGGTCTCACCCTCTCACTGGTCCGAGAAGTACTTAGTTTATGGTTGGATCACAAACATATGGTTCATTAGAAGATCAGTGGTACTTAAGGTATAAGATGTAATTATAGGGGTAAAATGGACTTTTAACCTGGCTGTAATTTTGAACAAGTCGTGAAGGATCGACTTACATGTAATGATTATACTCATGAATAAAACTTGTTCTACGGTGCATAAGAGTGCAACTCTGAGTTTATAGTGGGGTAACCTTGAGTTAATGAATCAAAGTTAATTCATTAATCAATTTAATTAATTAATTTTGTATGATTGGAGTTTATAAACTGTAGGTCCATAAGTCCCTTTCTAGCTCATAATAACATTAATGGACAAAATTATGTTGAAAGAAAATTGAATTTGAAATGTTCAAATTCATATTTAATGTATTTGGAATAAATTAAATAATAAAGATAATAATTAATTAATGTATTTGATACATTTAAAGTAAAATTAATATTTTATTAATACATCAGATATACTTATAAAATAATTATTTTATTGTGAATTAAATAATATAAAATTTTAATACTTGATTGTGAATTAAATAATATAAAATTTTAATACCATATATTAAAATAGTTTATTTGGCATGAGATTCTTCTGTGTAATTATTGATAGATTAAAAGAAAAATGTAATATTTTATTAAGATAAAATATTATGAGAATCAAATAAAATAAAACTTTTTAATATGTGGTATTAAAAAGATTCTACCTCAAACTCCTATAAATAGGACCTTTGGGGTAAGCCAAAACAGATATTCATTATCTACGAATTCTCTCGAAATTCTCTTTTGTTTCTTTCAAGGAGTTCCCACCAAATTTGGTCCATTATTCGAGTCATAGCGAGAAATGTCTTATGGACAGATTCTACAAAGGTATTTTACTTTCTCAATTTATTTAGTATTCTAAATATAAATTCAATGCCGATCCAATAATTTCGTTGTGGAATGAAGGGTTCATTCTATCAAGTATCTCTACTACTAGTTCTACTATGTCTTCCCCTAACCAATTTGCAGCTTTATGCATAACCTATCTCTCTGATCTTTTGACAACGCCATGAAGGGATCAGATCCCACAGCGAAAGCGCGCGAACGCGTATGTTTCGATCATGTTTTATAATTACAACAAATAAAAGACATAAGCATGAGTAAGAAGGAAGTTAGTGATACATACCTTTGAAGATACCTCTTCAATGTAGACACCAACACCACCATAAAGTCTTCCACGCTATCCTCTGAATATTAAGAACTCGGTTTGTGGGAACCGTCTTATAATTGAAAGGAAAATTGAGAAATCGGAGAGAGATTTTCTCGTTAAAATTTCGGAAACTCTATCAACCGACGTTCGGAGATCCGAAAAAAAATGGGAGAACCTCCCTTTTATAGGGAAGGAGGAGTAAGGGGGAAGTTACCACTTCCCTATTTCAGGTGGGAAGTGGGAAAACCTCCCCACTTTCCACCATTAGCTTTTCTCCCCTTTTCTTCTTTTTCTTTTTTTTTCTTTTATTTTAAATAAAACAAATTTAATTAAAATAATAATTAATTTAATTTAATTTAATTTAATTAATTACAAACAAGAATTATTAATTTAATTTAATTAAATCTAATTTAATTTAACCAAATTAATATATCACATTAATTTAATTAATTTAATTAAATCATATTTAATTAAATTAATCAATTATATTAGAATCAAATTCTAATATTTATCTCTCTCATCATTTTGAATCCAATTCAAAATTAACTTTATATTATAATGTATCAACATACATTATATTAATTGCATCTCATACAATTAACCTTAATTCCCTTGATCTAATTTGAACAATTCAAATTCTTTTCAAGACTAACTCTTCTTAACTATCCTCTACGAGATAACAAGGGGAACCTAATGGACCTATATATCCTAAGCTCAAACGAAACGAGATTAATTGATTAAACTCATTAACCATATTAATCAACATTTATTAACTGTCGGTCACTCCACTAAAGACCCACAGTTGCACTTTTCTCACTGTGGAATATTTTACGTCCATGGATTTTGACCATTAACGGTAAGTCAATACTTCACGAGTGTTCGTAACCACAGTTGGGTCAAATTATCGTTTTACCCCTGTGTTACATMTTGTACCTTAASTACCGCTGATCCTCTAATGAACAACCTAGTTATGGTCCAACCAATAACCGAACGTCCCTCTCGGGCCAGTGAGAGGGTGGGGCCCCTTGTTCAAGTCCTAGAGTCAGCACTTAAGAGAAYACTCATCTACTTACCCTAAAGTCGGGAAKGAGTGAATTTCATCTTGTGTAGTATGTTCCCAACTCCCCACTCGGTCTCGTCCCAAAAATGGTAGGCATATTGAGTCAGCGACTCGGGCCACTCTCACCCATACAAATCAAAGGACGAGCCCTAACAGGCAGGAGTCCATAACTCACTCAGGATTGAGATTRAGTTACCTGGCCATCCTATTGAAATATTAATCTATTAGCTAACGRTGTTACAGCTAAAGATTAATTATTTCGTGGTCCAGTCTTATACAAACTCATTGTATAAGATACCCCACTCGCATGTCTCCACACGAACGACCTGGATCAAGTCATGTATAACTATTACAAAGTAGGCCGTATCCATAGTGTTACCAGAATAARGTACCCAACCTTAYCCATATACTATAGACCCTTTAGRTTACTACTGGAACATTATCTGACTGTATATCGAAKATATATTGTATATATATAYACTGTATATCAAATATATACGATGTATATTAAATATATACTGTATATYTGTCATATACTGTTCCAGTTACATCACATAACCTCAGATGTTAGTTTATTGGATTTTTGTTAATGCAATTCTATTAATAACAACTTTATTRAATGAATATTTGTTTTATGTTTACAACCCACGAGTTTAGGGCATAAAACCYAACACGCCAACTCTCAACACATCTACTGAAGCTTCTCTGTAGCCAAMAAMMACTACCTTGGATTCCTTCATGAGTTTCAATATGTTCCTCGCAAACTCACTCATCTAGCCTTCATCATCTAGCTTGCCTGTTGATATTAKATTMATCCTGAAACTAGGTACATACCTCACATCATACAGTACTAACTYGGTTCCACTGTTTGTTCTCATCCCAAATTCCTCTAATCTTGGAGAGTCTACAATTTCCCATCCTTACCGAGCTATGATTCCCTATAGTGAAGGGCGTGAACCAACTTATATGTCTGAGGATACATACGCCAAAATTGCACTGTCCACTACCCACTCTGATGACGAATCCATAAWTGTCGTGTCACTCTCAACACATGTTAACAACATGTCATTTGACAAACATTTGTAGAGATCTCTTTTTCYTAATTTTCCTTGAGCTTTCTACAGTGTCTTTTGAAGTKGCCCTTCTTATGGCAGTAGAAACATTMAATCKCACCACTCCCACTTCTTTGGTCATGTCTATGTTGTTTCCTATATTTCATCTTCCCTTTGCCTTTGCTCTGAATTATCAAAGCTGAGTCCATAGAGTTCTCACCACCAAAAGTGGATGTGAAATTCTTTCCACTTCCTTTCCTGCGAATATCCTCAACAAGCRCAACATCACAAATCTCTAAAAAACTTCATACTTCCATTCCCCAATGAATTTGACACAGCCGTCTTCATTGTTTTCCAGCTCTCAAGCAAATAGGACAGTGGCTTTATAGCTTTTACTTCCATTGAAAAAGTGATCTCCATCGATTCCAACTCATTCATCAGTTTAGTCACCTCGTTAATATGGAAGTTTATCGATGTATCTTCATTCATAGGAATGATAAAGTATCTCACAATGAGATACACCTTGTTATTGTAGAGGGTTTTTCATATCTATCTATCAGCGCCTTCATCAGTCCTATCGTCATGTTCTGATTTGCCACGACATGTGTCACGCTCATCAAACAAGCACAACCTGATSATTGCTACGACATGTTCATCCATCTCTGCTCATTCCTTATTTGTCACCCCAACCTGTCAAACTAACATTTGAGGTTAYGTCATGTAATTGAACAGTCTTTAACTGATATACAATATATATTTAATATACAGTGTATATATTTGATATACAATCAAGGTTTGAAATGTCGTTGTCGATTTAAATGTTAAGGTCTCAATTCTAYGGACATGTCYATAGACATGTTGATGTCGACTGATATTTCGGRAAAAATCACGTAAATTGTAGATATTGATGCAAATTTTTTAAATTAGTAAATACGACTTTAATTGTAGGTTAATTAGCCCATAATTGATCACTTTTAACCATCTTATCTAAACATATAAGTAATATATTTATARAAATATYGCTACGATGAAAAAGTCAAAAATAAAATAATATATACATATCTGTTCATTATTTGAATAAGTAAATTCAAATTCAATGGTGCTTAATTATGTTTTATTAATAATTTATAATCCAATTTAGTGCATTTGTTTGATATGTTTCCAAACATGAAATTTTTTAACCAATTATATAATTTAATTAAAATATTTAAAATAAGTACTATTTAATTAAAATCATTGAGTTGGCAATATCATTTAATTAAAATATATACATAATTTTTTAAATAGAAATAGAGTAAAAAGTATTAACTAAAAAATAAATAAATTGAATAAAAGAATAGAAAGAAGGGGTGGGAAGAGCAATGGACAATAGCAAGACAAAGGAGAGAAGAAGAGAGAAGTGGAAATTKAGAAGAAGTCGGGATTGTACCACATGGACGAGAATTGTGGGAGGTGGAGAGAACAACCCTTATAAATAGGTGCTCCCCAATTCTAAGTAACTTGTTCTTTTGTCCATAAATGGGCTTCGTATATGGGCTTTTAATCCTAATGGCTCAAYGTAAAAATTTTGAATTTTATGCGATATTTCGACGACAAGTCGAAATTTTTTGATATCTCGAAAAAATTTCGACATATCGTCGACAAGGGGGAAAGACACTTTTCCCCCGATATCGATGTTCAAGGGGTCAGCGTCGAAGGGGTCAATACGTCAACATGTGGATGTGTCAACTGACATTTGAAACCATTCATACTGTATATATTTAATATAMTATATATATTCGATATACAGATGGATAATGTTCCAGTCATCACCTATAGATTATTATTTCATAGAAAGACCAAGTAACTCAATCTTAATCTTGAGTGAGTTATGGTCTTCTGCCTATACGGGATCATCCTTTCATTTGTATGGGTGAGAGTAGACCYAGTGGCCAACTCAACATTCCTATCATTTTGGGKACGAGATTGAGTGGGGAGCTGGAAACATAACTACACAAGATGAAATTCACTCCTTCCTGACTTTAGGGTAAGTAGATGAGTATTCTCTTAAGTGCTGACTCTGAGACTTGAACAAGGGGCCCACCCTCTCACTGGCCCGAGAGGGACTTATGTTTAATGGTCGGACCATAAACAAGTTGTTCATTAAAGGATAAGTGATACTTAAGGTGAAAGATGTAACTCAAGGGTAAAATAGTAATTTGACCYAGCTGTAGTTACRAACACTCGTGAAGGATGRACTTATTGTTAATTATCAAAATCTGTGGACACRAAATATTCTACAGTGAGAAGAATGCAGTTAAGTGTAGTTCTATAGTGGAATGACCAACAATTAACAAGCGTTGATTAATATGGTTAATGAGTTTAATCAATTAATCTCGTATCGTTTGAGCTTCTGATCTGTAGGTCCATTAAGTCCCATGTTAGCTCGTAAAGGATGGTTAATAACATTTAGTGTTGAAAAGAGTTTGAATTGTTCGAATTTATAAAGGGAATTAAAGTTAATTGTATGAGATGAAATTAATACAATGTATGTTGATAGTTGATACACTATATTGTTATTAGAGAATTATTTGAATAAAATTCACCTARAATTTAATATGAGTTGGATTCAYAWTAAAACTATAAGTTAAAATCAATGTGCTTGAGATACACATTATGAGAGAAATATATTTGAATTTGATTCAAATATATGTTAGTAATTAATTATTGGTTTTCTAAATAATTATTTATATTAATTATTTAATTTAATTAATTAATTAATTTATTTATTTAATAATTTAATTGATTATTAATCAACTGTCTTGCACTGGAGTGATGAGGTAGGTAATTGTATCCTACCTCATCGATAAATTGCACAAATGTTCTGCATTTTGGTTCCCTTGCAAGTTGCTGCAAAGATCTTTGTCTCATTTTCTCATAATTTCACTGTAAAATTTCCCTCTTTTCAATACAAGGTTCCCACAAACCAAGTTCTCGACATCGGAGAATAGCAAGGAAGATGTTGTGGTGGTGCAAATTGGTATTGTAGTGAAGAATGGTTCTTCCAAAGTAAATGTTTTTCCCTTATTTTGCCCTTATGTGTTTTCCAATTTCAAAGAAAAATCAAACAAAAGTGTTAATGCGCTTCTGCTGCGGGATTTCATCTCTTCAACTTTCTCTCAAATATATAGGCTTCAAGAAAAGYCATCTAGTTTCTAAGTGTTGGGTGTGTTGCCCTAAACTCGTAGTTTGTATTTTGTAGAAACAAATGTCTATTTAATAAAGTTTTATTCAATAAATTTGTTGTTGAATCATAGYTTTGCATTGTCCAAAATCCAATAAACTAAATATCCAAGGTTATTTTTGATGTAATCGGGACTGTATATATACTGGGTATATAGTTGATATACCAGGTATATATTTGATATACCCCTGATATATGAATGGATAATGTCCCGTGAATAACCAAAAGGGTCTATAGTATATGGATAAGGCTGGGTACCTTATCCTGGCAACACTATGGATACGGCCCACTCTGTAAAGGTTACAGACGACTCGATTCAGGTCGTTCGTGTGGAGACATGCGAGTGGGGGTATCCTATACAATAAGTTTGTATAAGACCGGACCGCGAAATAGGCAATCTTTAGGTGTAACACCGTTAACTAATAGATTGCTATTTCTTAGGATGACCAGGCAACTCATTCTCAATCCTGAGTGAGTTATGGACTCCTGCCCGTGAGGGCTCGTCCTTTGATCTGTATGGGTGAGAGTGGCCTGAGTCGCCGACTCAACATTCCTACCATTTTGGGGACAAGACCGAGTGGGTAGCTGGGAACCTAACTTCACAAGATGGAATTCACTCCTCCCCGACTTTAGGGGAGTATATGAGTGTTCCCTTAAATGTTGACTCCGGGACTTGAACAAGGGGCCCGACCCTCTCATTGGCCGAGAGGAACTTCCGGTTATTGGTTGGACCATAATCGGGTTGTTCATTAGAGGAGCAGTGGTGTTTAAGGAGTAAGATGTAACTCAGGGGTAAAACGGTAATTTGACCCAACTTGAGTTACGAACACTCGTGAAGGATTGACTCGTCATTAATGGTCATATATCCATGGACACGAAAATATTCTGCAGTGAGAAGAGTGCAACTACGGGTCTTTAGTGGAATGACCCGTAGTTAACGAATCTAGATTAACTCGGTCAATGAGTTTGACCGATTAATCTTGCATCGTTGGAGCTTCGGAYCTGTAGGTCCATTAGGTCCCCTTGCTAGCTCATAACGGGTAATACGAGGATCAAGTTTTTGGAAGAATTTGAATTGTTCAAATTACTTAAGGGATTATATGTATATTGATACATTATAATATATAGTTAATTATAAATTAAAACTATATATTATGAGAGAAACTATTTGAACGAGATTCAAATAAAATTAATATGAATAAGATTCATATTAAAACTATAKGTTAAAAATAATGTGCATAAGATGTACATTATAACTATAGGTTATACGAGAGAAATGTTATGAAATATGATTCTATTTTTGTGATAAATAATTAAGTGTTAATTATTTATTTGATTTATATATATATATATATATATATATATTAATTATTAATTGGATTAATAATTAATAATTATTTATTAATTCATAAATTGATTTTTATATTTTAATTATTATATATATATGTTATATATATATTAATTATATATATATATATTATTAATATTATTAATATTAATAATATTAAACTCCCCTGCAAAATTGCAGGGGAGTGGGAGGTTAGTGTGACGTGGGGAGTTTAGGAAAAATGACACGTGGGGAGTGTCACATTTGAAACAGTGCTAAAGCAGGACCCGTGACTACGAAAAATGACTGCTCAATCAAGASTTGAGTCACCTTGGAGTAAGTCAAGCCACATACTCAACAACGTCTCTGTCTGAACTGTGGAATCGAAACACACTAGAATAACTTCAAACACTGGATCTGCAGATCTACGTGTATTCAAAAATGCAGGTCTTCTTCAATCAGGTTCTCAAACCAATCAGGGAACTTCAAAAGACCAAACGATTGAATCCCAAACTATTTCTRGCGGAACCTTCCGAGTTTTTAGAGAAAAACCACGCTGCATTTTTGCGAKATTTTGAAACTTGCCCCACGTCACCACTTCTGTTTGTTTTGACAGTTCTGCAAAAACACAAAACGAAGAAGAAGAACCTCACCCATTTTCTCTCAATCAAGAAGAACTCTCTCAAGCTCTCCCTCTCGTTYCAAAGGATTGCTCCCACCAGCACGATCCCGAGACCCAAGAGGATAGCGAGGAAGACACAGTGGTGGTGTTCAAGGGAAACTCGTTGAAGAAACGTTCTTCAAAGGTTCGAATTTCCCCTGTATTTTTTCTTCTGTAGAATTCGTTTTTGTATCCCAAAAATCAGCAACGAAAATCCGCTTCCGCTCCGGGATTCRCATCCCTTCACTAAGAACTACAATAATAAAATCATAGGAATACATGAATGAAAAACCTCAACAAATATCYACGTAAATTGGTTGYCGACGATGCATTTCAACTCTWGGATCTCATATCTGTATCTCTACCAAAACACTGCCTSAYGGCCCTCTAATATCKTCCACCTACACRTTTTGGCCGCYACTAATTCTACACTAACAAATACTTAAAATCGTTGCAGTGTTGAGACGCTGGCCACTAATTTCAATGATTCGCAACAGTGCTGCCTCCTCAACCAATTTGGCCTTACAGCCCACTTCTTCGATTCTATTTTATTTCTACCTTGTTKGAGGCGAWTCTCACCATACACGTGGTACACGTTGGTTGGGTGATGAGCGTTACACGTGGCCTTCATCAATAAGCCTCAAGTTTCATCACCTCGGTTTTATTTCCTATAGCTGAGTCGACGTCTTGCGTGGCCGAGCCGACCAAGCTCCATGGGAGTCTGTTCCTATTTTCTTACTGAACTGATTAGCTTTGTCTCAGCTCAGCCTYAGTCTCCGACAGACTCCACGACAATGGGTCATGATTCATGGCCACCTTAAAGAGCCACTGAGGCATTGTCAGGAATATTGTCGAGGAAGTTGCCTATAAATAGAACCCATTTGYTCCGTTTTCARGTACGCGAAAATCCCTTTTCTCTATGAAAAGTACCTCRGATTGTTACTTTGGCATCGAAGTGTTCTTTGTTTTGTAGGTTACCTGTCCAGTATGTTCCAGTTCATCCGCCAGGTCATCCTAACTTCCGAACCGAGGTTCGCGTTGTTGGTCATTTTCCTGATCAAACATACCTCGTCCAACTTGTCCTGGCAATCAGTATGTATGTATGTGTGTGTATACATATATATATATATTTATATTTATATATATATATATACTTCCATTGGTGTCGTGGCAACTCAAAAGTGGAAATTATATATACATATATACTTCCTATGGTGTGTTGGGTAAATATATGCTATATATGTAAATTGAATAACACTAGCAACAATTTACAACATATCAGGCTACAAACGATACAAAATTGAACAACTTGATGAACACGACAAACTTGATTAAATTAGTCRAGGCACACTTCAATAGTGCTTATGTGAAGACAATTATTCGCTCTGTACAAGTTGCTAGCAGACTACAGCGATCGTCTCAGTAGGATACAASGACTAACTCCAGTAGAACAGCAACCTCGAAMTACTCGGATCTGGCAGAATTCTTAGACACTTGCTCTCAACACAAACAAGAACAAGAACTCAAAAGGATGAGAAAATTCTTGTGAGAGGAGGAGAATACCCAATTGAGGTATGCTTTGATATCTCAAAATGAAGAAATCCACAACYATATATAGTTGTACAAACAAGTAACCACTCACTCAAAATTAAACACATATGTAACMTTTTTTGCRTATGTTACCTATGTAACTTTAACATATATAAAGTTACAAATTAACAAAATAAAGAAACAACTTTTTCATTTAAATAAATAACTCCAAATTTAATATTAAAAGAAACAARACCACGAACATATTCACAACGTATACGTGAATAAGTTTCATTAAATTACACTTTCTTTCACATMTTTAAATCCAACATGGTGTCGTGGCAACTCAAAAGTGGAAATTAGTGGAAGTGGGAACAAGGATTTTYAACCATTAATACAATAGTCAATTTGAGTATGACTCAATTATTTAAGATATATATCCAGACTAAAAGATCGTGTGATTCGAATTTCTATCCCTAMATATTGTTATAATAAAACAAAACATTGGTTAAAAACACATTTGTTCCTTCTTASAATAATGTGGAATCTAAAAAGTGGGAATATATAAAAGGTTKTTATTTAATTTATGAATAGCTTAACTATTTTTACTAATAACTAGAATTTCAAAAGTTTTAGAATTYAAAAARATTKGTAACTTTTTCATATAAAAATAGGCATTTTCTTCCATCATTTTTCACCAACACTTTGAAGTACACTTTTTCTTTATTTTTAGTTCTATCTCCTTTCTTGCGTTAAAGTCTCTCTAATTTTGAAAGRAACTCAAGAGTCAAAAGACATACATGCTAAGTTCAAGTCCGTACAAAATTTATATATTAAAGCTATATTATGATTCGTAAGTTTGTGTAGTTGCCATTTTACTTTGAATAAAGTTCAATAATTATCTTTGTCYAAGATAAATATATGTTCAAGAATAATGTATGTATTGATTTAATTTCTATTTTTTTCTTATTATTGTTTTTATTTTTGTTATTTTATAATTTCTATATTTTTGTATGTTTTTTATTTGTTTATATTTTCTTTATAATTTGTATTATTTTTCTTTTAATTTATAATGTTTGTGCATGTTTTAATTTTAATTTGTTAACTAAAATGTCGTATTTTCAAAAAAATTTTTTACCATATTTGTTAAAATATTTTCTCTTATTTTTGTTAGTAACAATAAATTCAAATACATTAACTTCATTATTCTTTTATCAACATTATATAATATTTGAGGTAACTACTCSATAAAAATATTTATCTTACAWTGAGCTATTARAAAAACTATTATAACTTCATTAAAATTTCTTATAAACCACTCTCTAAAATTTATAATTTCCAATATAATAGTTTCCTCTTTATGAAAAGTTAAAAAATAAAAAAATATTTTTTAACCCTAAAATATAAGTATGATTTTTTAATAACAAAATAATAGGTATGTTATATGTTAGTGAAAATAAGATGGATTAATTTTAGTTATAATAAAATTATAAATTGTATCATATTAAATAAACATAAATGTGCATGACAGGTGATAAGAAACTACTCAGCGGAWGGTGGGAACAAGCATTTTCAACCATTAATCCAATAGTTAATTTAAGTATATAATTCAATTGGTTAAGATATATATCCCGACTAAAAGATAGTGCGCTCGAATTCCTACCCTAAATATTGTTATACTAAAACAAAACCWTGGTTAATAAAAAATGCATTTGGTCCTTGTTCGTTTGCTAAAGTAACGATTTAGACGTTGTACTTGATAACAATTTTGTCCCTAGATATTAGTACGTAATAATTGTTGGATCGATATGGCAACACTAGATGGGTGGTGAATAGTGTCGTTAAAGAACAATTTACTACATTTTTTTTTTGAATTTTAGAACAAATCAAATAACCAAGTAAAATGTTTGAGCAAAAACAATTTATGCATAATTTATACTAACCAAAATATCATAAAATAAATATTCAATATGAGCACAACAATTATTTGCAATAAAAAAAATATATTTGAAAGATAAATTGCAATGAATAAAAAGTAAAAGGTTAGATAAAATGTTATACAAGAGATTTATAGTAGTTCGGTCATCCCCCACACTCCGTTCTTTTTACCGGGCTCGAGAATGAAACACAAATAAGTGTGGCASTAAGAAATTTTCACATATTAAAAACTGTCTAACARAGTAGATTTTCAAATTTTAGCTCACAAATTACTCAATCCTTACGACAAGAAAATCTCTCACAATAATAAAGATTGAAGTAAAAATTGAGAGCTCGGAAAGAGCAACRATGAATTATGGAGAATTGATAAATAATAAAAATTATTGTGTTTAATTTGAGATATGGGAKAGGTTTAAATAGTAGAGAAAAATGTGTAAAAATTGATTTGAAATTAAAATAAATTTTGACTATTGGATGAGAATGAAAGGTGGATATTTAGTTTGAAAAAGTAATGGYYASATTAAAATATAATATAATAATAAAATTAGGTTAAAAAGCACATTTGGACCTTGTATTGTGTTTTCATTAAAGTAACAATTTAGTCCCTGAATTTTGAATTATAACGATTTAGTCCTTGTACTTTSATATTGATAACAATTTAGTCTCTAAACTTTAATATGTAACAATTTAGTCCTTATAGTTTAAAATTTGTAACAATTTAGTCCCTACCATAAAAATTCTAATCAAAATCAAGCATCAATTTTTGTCATATAACGATTTAATTTTTTKAATTTATAAACTAATTCCATCCTTCATCAATTTATCGATCTACATAATATAAAAAATTAACYAAAAGAATCCACAATGGAGGTTAAATCATTACAAACTTTAAACTTCAATGACTAAATTGTTACRTTTTAAATTTCAGGACTATATTATTGTTACCAATTTGAAAGTATAGGAACTAAATYGTTACTTTTGAAAGTTTAGGAACTAAATCGTTACTYCAACTAAAGTACAYGGATCAAAAGTATTATTTAACCTTAAAATCCATCAAATGACTACATCAATTTAGGTGGCTATCATAGGGTTTGCACCAATTTCMTCCTAATTAATCCTAGCCCCCTTGGACTAATGAGTCATCCATCATGGTTAATTTTTTTYYT